>JAUJYS010000336.1:0-24785 GCA_033995665.1 Melogona broelemanni
TTCGGCGCGAACTTCAAATCTCAAACTTCAAATATGTTTTAAAATATGAAATACTTTCGTAAAAAAACAAAAAAAAACTGTATGCATTTTAAAACATAACAAACAATAATTAAAAAAAAAATTGAAGAGACTTCCCCATTACAGAATTTCATGAAAATGGCCCGTTTGTAGGACTGGTCTGGGTTAAAAAAAAAAAAAGCTATTCCAATAAACAAAAAATGTAAAGAAATCTTTTAATTTTTCATTTCAAAATTGAATTTTGCCGTTTGTTTAGTTCAAGGAGAAAAAATTAGCTTCAAGGAGAAAAAATAGCTTCAGCAAAAAAAAAAATCACAGAAAAAAAACCACTCACGAACATCATATTTCAATCCCAACAGAAACAACATATTCGTTTGTACGAACTGGCATTTCAAAGACTCAATTTTGTTCTGTGCTTCATTTTTTTGTTTCGGGTATCCGTCTTTTTGAGCCTCTTGTTTTTTAGGAAGGGACTAGAACCTTGGAATTTTTTATACTGAACGTGTGAATCATGATGATCACAAGTTCACTAATCCTCTCGCATCATAATCGCAAATTATTGTTCCGACCTCTTAGTAATTCCTGACTCCCACACAAGACGAGACAATTGTGTCCACCTTCCAAACAACCGT
This sequence comes from Melogona broelemanni, assembly GCA_033995665.1. Lineage (NCBI taxonomy): Eukaryota > Metazoa > Arthropoda > Diplopoda > Chordeumatida > Chordeumatidae > Melogona > Melogona broelemanni. The sequence continues at coordinate 651 of JAUJYS010000336.1, forward strand.
CCAATAACCAAGATCCAGGTGACAATAGTCCCGACAGCAACTTTCTTTTAACAGCATTTTGAGATAAAAAATCAAGACGTCAGGTTACTCATGAAGAGCCATTAAAATCCTACGATTTAAATAGACAATGTTGTGTAAAAAACAAAAACAAAAATGACTACATAAACGATTGCAGGCATGTCCCTCAAAATCTAAAATATTAAAATATATTTGTCCAACTGTATAAAAAAACTATTTTATCACCATCTTTAGATAACAAATCAAGGCGTCATGGTTCCCAATGATTCCCCATGGTTCCCCATGATGAGCCATAAAAACCATAGGAATTAAATAGACAATATTGTGTAACAAACAAAGAAATTTAAAAACAAACGACTGCAGGCATGTTCCTCAACAATCGAAAATATGAAACCGTATTTCCCTAATCATGTAAAGACACAACTCCCAGATGAACTGCAAGCATGAGCTTAAACAGACGATAATGAAAAAAACATTGTTGCTAAATCGTCGTTGGTCAAATTTTTTATATGTCTATGTTGTGTATTTTTACAAGACATTTCAAGACGAGAATTGTGCCAGTCTTGCCTCCACTTCATAATCGCTAATTAATTTTTTTTAATTCAATGTCGTTGTGCGTTTCTTTCCGCAATGGCGTCACTTTATTGTTCCCCCACATGCGCCAAAAAAACAAACTCTCTTCCCCCACCTCCAAACCTTGAAAGCCCGTTCATGTGAGACTGTAACGCGGCATGCATTAGCCATTGTCAAACCATTTCTACGTCCAAAATACCATTCTTTTCTACGTATATGCAGCGCGGTAGTACGTGGTACCTGAGCTTACTTTTGATTACCTAATATTGAATTACTGTGATTGTGAATGGCGTCAACCTACTTTTACCGGCGCGCATGCATTCTGTCAGAACGCAAGCATTTTGAACGCTGGAGGGTGGTTAAAGCTATAATCGGGTAGTTTGGAATTGTATTTTGGCACCATCTGACATTGGAAAGACCGGGACTGCGTCAGAACCGAGAGGCGACGCCAGAGACACTGGCGAACAATTACTGCACCCTCAATTTCAGACATGACAATTACAAATAGTTGTGCTAATATCATTGCTAATCTAGTTAATCAATGTTATGGTGGGTAATTGGAGGACATGATTTATTTTTTACCACAAATAAACGCATCGATAAATAAATTTCATTCAAATCCATTCTTAGATAAGCGTTGCAATCAGACTTTACGTAGCAAATACAAAGTTGTTAATGACGATTTAAGATGTTGGTGACAATAAAATTAGATAAATCATGAAAGATTAATTTTTTATTTAAATTAAACAGCCGCATCATGATCATGATAGAAGTCATCGATTTGAGTCTGCTTGTGTTTAACCTTATTTAACTGTGGCCAGCAGGTGAACATTTAACGCGCGATGAGGAAACAAGGTTAATCCGAAACCAAACACCTTAGTGGCTTTACGTGAATCGTGGAAGCAGATTTTAAAATATATGCCCAGGGCGTTACAAATTGCACCAACTCGTTTGCTACAATGCTACTTGCAGCACGAATAGTATTTTCAACAGTAGTTGGACTTATGAATTGGTCCTAATAAAAGATAAATGCTCTATCAATAATTTACCCTCTATTCTCCTAATATCGTGATTCTTAAAAATATAAATAACCTGCATGCACACACGCCGCTGCTGGAGCTAGCCTTGCCAAGGACGGTTGCTTGATGTAGGACGGCATTTGGGTACGCAGCCCGCTGTCTTCACCCCAGGGCTTACAGACAGATAGCCCAGGGGGTGTTAGTCACTCCTTAGCCTTTATCAAAGCATTAGATATGAGGGGTGGCTGGGGAAATGGGAAAAGGAAGACAAGGTATGGAAAGGAGAGAATAAGTGATAGGTGTCTGGGTTGAGCTGACCTTCTGACTTAAGAATTACAGGGGGGGGTGAGCCAGCTATGACCTCAAGAAACCAAGGATGATGTAATTTTTAGGAACTAGATAACTTTGTTAAATTATAATATTACAAAAAATTAAGTTATCGAGAGATTAATTTGAAAAACTTTGTGCTAAATCAAATTATATAGTATTTATTACTTTGTAATTGATGGTAATAACATGCTATAGAATAAAACCAGCTTTCAGGACTAACCTTTGCATGAATGATCAACTGTCAAAAAGACCCTTGACAGGACAACAGATACATAATTTAGTTTGACCAACTTTGTGGCAAATTAAATGCTAAAGTGTGTAAGAATTTATAAGTGATGGCTATAACATGATATAAATAAGAAAAACCAGCTTTCAAGACCAACATTTGCACGAATGAGCAACTGTCAAATACCCTGGCCAGGACAGCACTTACACAGATTAGTTTGAAGAAGTTTATGCCTAGTCAACATTATATTTAGTCACTTAAATATAGTATTTAATAATTTATAATTGCTGGAAATACAGAGTAACTTTATACAAAATAAGAAAATTTCAGGGCTAATATCTGCATGAATGAGCAACTGTCAAATACCCTGAACAGGACAACACCGAAAGACACCACACAGTTAAAAATCCCCAGGTCCGCTATCCACACCAAATCAGCACCCAGTCCAACAGTAGCTCTAGATCATGATTTTATGCATACGCTGGAGAATAGCTGGCCACCGGTCAGTGGGTCCCAAGACGTGGACAACAAGCAAATTAGTGCGACAATGCTTTTCAATAAAAAATCCTCAACGGTCAAGGATATTTACATTTAACTGCATTCTTTCAGTATGTCGTCTTGTATTCTTTCAGAAAGAATTCTTTCAGCTTTTCAAAACTGCTGTAAAAAAGGCAACCAAGAATAACAAGGTTGTATATTATAATTAGCTATACGACTTTAAAAATCAGGTAATTCTGAACCTGAGCGATGAACGAAGGCAGCCGAGAATAACAAGGTTGCATTATATAAAAAAAATAGAGCTGGAAAGCTTAAAAATCAGGTAATTCTTAACCTGGGCGATGAACGAAGGCAGCCGAGAATAACAAGGTTGCATTATATATAAAAAAATAGTGCTGGAAAGCTAAAAAGTCCCAATTCTGGTGCGAGTCGAAATTCGCAAGCATAAGTCGCAATTTTGGAGAAATGCACAAGTAAGACAGGATCACTGAATGGACCACTCGTAACCGGCGGAAGCAGTTCTCCAACTAAAGGCAATTAAATCCAGAGGGCATAACCGATAACAGCCACAGTAGGGCAACGCGAAGAAGATGGTGGAGACGGCGAAGATGGTAGGATTGTATTCTGCTCATTCAACCGAAATTGACCCGTTGGGCAGTTGGTCATACATGAGTATAGTCTAGGATCACCTGCATGAAATAAAATATTTAAATTCCATTTTAATTATAGTATGTTTTTTTTATTACATCAGCGTATTAAACCGTTTTTTGTTAATAGCCATAATTGGCCTCTTGCACAGTCGATACAGATGCAGCCTTAAAAGGATCGCTAGCATCAAATAAAGATATAAATTCTATTTTTAATCTTGTCTTAATATTTATGTTAATAATCGTAATTGGCCTTTTGCACAGTTGATCATACAAGTGTAGCCTAGAATCGCTAGCATCAAATCAAGATTTAAATACCATTTTAAATCTAGTCTTAATTTGTTTTATAATAATAAAGTTAATTTGTAGCCATCATCATAAATATTTTCAGGGGTGATCTCTGTAGTCAGCTTTTCCTTATTGGATGGATGAATGGATGGGAATGGATGGGAATGGATGGGGATAGATGGAGATGGATGGAGACCCCTAAGCTTTGTACAGGGAGTTCAGGGGGAATTAGCCACCCCTTAGTCTTCGCCTAGGCATCGGCTATTCGGCAGCTTATAACTGCATGATTGCAACCCTGAATCGTTCGGCGGACATTTAAGCCGAACATATTTAAATTCATCGGGGCGTAGATGATGCTTAGTCGGATACATATAAATTTAATGAGGCATAGATGATTGTATTCCGTGACACTTTCTCAGACATTGGATCATTCTTGCCTTAGGAATTCATGCACACTACCCAGCTAACAGGGGAATTAAGCATGGTAATGTTCGCCAATTTCTAGGAAGGGGAGCAGAATTAAGCAAATAATCCGTCTGTGTAAGGCAACTTAGTACCACTAGAGGTCGCTTTTCGACTCTGCAGGCCTGGTTGAGTAATGATGATGACACGTCACAGTTTCATAATCGTCGCCAACAGGACACATCCATAATTTTTGGACGTTCAGTTTTGACAAGACCCATTTCAAGATCAGGAAGGCGTGGCTCGACGGCCTCAGCAGGTTCCCCCGCACAATGGTCGGAAACTTCTGGTGGCACAAATCACAAAATATAGGCTAGCGACACAAAAATAAACAAACCCAAGGTGTGCAACGGTACTTGGCGCCGATAATGTACATACTCTACTGTAGACTGGCAAAGTTGTAAACATTTAATTTATCGGTTTGTATGAGTTAGAACAAATCAGATTTAAGATTTAATGTTAAGGGAAATGTCCACCTCTTAATTCTGTGTGGACGTGTACTGTTTTTTCGTGGGTACTAGCGTACTAAATACATCGTAAAATATATTTACTTATTTAATAAATATTTATTCATTTAAAAGATAAAATTTTATCGATCATTGAATTACTATTGGGATGTTTCATTAAATTGCAAGTTTATTTGTAATTTTATTGCTGTTTATTTTTATTGCTAAATTTTAAAATAAATTCATGAAAATGTCATGCCACTTATACAAAAGTATATTTCGTATGTATCAAAACACTACAGGATTACAGTTCATAAATACACTACAGGATTATCCCTATCGACGTTGATTATACCCTATTCAAACTTTCCATTACTTTACTTTTAAAATGCATCACTCAAATTATTTTAAGGAAGCAACAAAAAATTCCCCGGAATCACCCATTTATCATGCAAATATACAGTGCATGTATAACCAAGATATGCCTATTATTTTTAGTATTGCAATGTACTATACAAAGAGAGATTGTTAATATTTCCTTGTGAAGTAAACTAATCTAAACGATACTTCCCCAGTTCGCACATAGCTTTTCATGAAAAATGTTTATTGGGCGTGGAAATGTAATTGTAATTGGACTGCTGCGATAGTGTGCAGGAGAAGGAGGGGGTAAGGAATATAAATTCCGGATTAATATCTTAATATCATTCTATCTGGTTTCTCGTGAGCAATTAAGTCAGTCCGAGCAACGAGGAATTATATCAGGCACGCATCATTTAATAGTGGGAGGCTACGGTTTGATGCGAAATTCTCAAGCTATAATTATCTTTAAATTTCGATGCGTTTTATCCTCAGGAATTACAAGAGGCGTAGTATGGCGAGCGCGGTGCAAAACGCAATAAACGAAAACTGAATTGTTGCTCGTTTCGCTTTTTATTTCGCCTGTTTTTTCCTTCAAGTTGGAAAATCGCCTTTCGGAATTTATTTTTGTTTCTTCTTATTCTTATGAAATTCCAGGAACTACGAAGCGACTACAGAGTGAGCAATTTCTGGTCTTGTCAATAATTTGTAGTCGAATTTTTAAATGCTCAAAAGTTGTTTTAAATGTAACTACAATGCTTGCAGAGAGTAAGAGTCCATTATCGATGCAAATCGATTTCAAAAGGAACCGGGAACTTTTCCGTTCCTTTTCCTTAAAAACTATTAAAAAATATATTTGCTGGAACTAATCTACAGGACAAATGAAGATTTGATGACTCAGGACCAAAAGCTTTTAACAGATGAAATTTTTTAGTAATTTCTGTTTGATGCTACAGGATTGTTCCGCTGACAACTTTCACTTTGGAAAATTGTTCTTTTAGAAAATTGAAGGCTATGGCAGAAGAAGTCGGAACACACAAGAACACAGAAAATAAACTTTTGTTCCAGTTCCTAAAAAAGGAACAAGTTCTCGTTTTAGTTACGCAAAAATTAAAAGAGTCGTTCCTAAGTTTATCAAAAAAGAACCAGGTCCTAAGAAGGGAACTTTTCCGTTCCTACCCAACAAACGGTGAATTAAAATTTGGTGGACTATGCGCATCCAGTGGAGATAATATCAATCAGAAATTCTTCCATATGACGAAATTTGCGCTCTCTACAAATAAAGTGCAGATTCCATTGTCTGCCATACCAACAGCTAGCAGACTAAAGTATTTAAACCGCAATTCCAAATGCAATATCAGTATTATAAAAAAAACTTTTGGGCGTTTTTCTGATAGCGCCATCTGGTGTAGGAGGCAGCGCGTGACTGGAACACAAGGTGTACATCTTTGAACTTAACAACGCTAAAGTGGTGGTTGTTGTCATTCCTGTGTTTGTTGTTCAAATTAACGTCTAATCGCATGGTCATTGGTTTTATTTTATTTTTATTTCTTCAGCTTTCATTTTTTTAGGTTCTCCCTAGTCATTCACTTGCCTATTTCTGTCGTTGGGAGAGGGATGGGTGGGGGAACCCTCCTCACCATTCATGATTGTCAAATGTCATTGGCCACAGTTGTCCTGTTTTTGTGTACAGCTTTGTTTTCAATTGAAAATCGAAATTAGCAATAGACTTTTTTGTCTACTGTAACCACAGCGGAAAGCGAAAAAAAAAGTATGCAAATTAGCAACCACAATTCACAATTAGATTCGCGATTTCCAATGGCAAAAACAAAACAATCTCACATTGGATTGGCATAGTTTTCAACCACAAATAATTTGAAGAGAAAAGTCATTGATTTAGACGAAAGTCGGTTTTACCAATCGCCTTCTGAATACACTTTTCAATGGCAACGGTGCGATCAAAACTTTATGGGTGGTACATCCAGCAATTTTTTTATTATTTTAATTCTGATGTCTTCTGTGCGAAAACATTGAATAAGTACCACAATACATGTATGCACTCGCAATGCAACCGCGCAAAAGCTTTCCGACACAGTAAGTCAAAATACAGTAATTTAATTCGAAAATGACAACTGTGTCATTTTTAAAAAAATAATTTATGCAGTCATGTATTGAATACGTCCACTTCATACATGTTAGTACAAAAACATATTTAACATTTATATGCTACATATGCGATCTTATTCGCTTACCAGAAATAAATGAATGAGATTTGCTCAGTGTTCCACCTATTGCGAATTTTGTGAAGGCATTTGACAGAATTCAGCGTACTTCCACATCCAAAACGCAACGCTGACAATTCTCGCTACCTCATGTGTATATCAATACACTACAATCCAATGATGAGGTACAAAATATCCTGTATTCTCTACAGTGAGGGAAATTTTCACATTTCAAAAAATAATTAGACCAACTCTTAGAGTCGAACTTAGAAGTAATGCTAAGAAAGACGCTAAACTCAATTAATTTATGACCAATTCTTTTTTCAAGTCTAATAGAAAAACCATCTACATTAAAAAATAATAAGTAAGACGAACTCTCAACAGAGAAAAACGAGTAAGTAATGCAGTTACTCAAAGAAAGACGCTAAATTCAGCTAATCTATGACGAAACTATTTTTCGAAGCGAATAGAAAAACCATCTCGTCAACTTGTGAAACAATTATTTCTCTTGTACAGTAGCAATTAGGTAATTAAGGTGGAATCCTTTGAGACACTGGAACACGATAAGGTGGGGAAAGGATGATCAAAAAATATAACCCCGCCCGTCCTTTTCCGTACACTGTTCCTCCACCCTGCCCACAGGCACATAGCATACAAAATGCACGGCTTAAAAACGATGCACCCAACGGGTGCAGCCCATCCCTTCTAGAACATTCGTGACACTGACTCGCATGCCGAAACAAAATTCCGTGTTCATGTTTGTACCATTAGCAGATATTAAAAAAACGAATTGCCACAAGAAAAAAGGATTGAAGAATTCCGGTTCAGTCTCCAAAACTGAATTTAGTTAGGCAGAGACATACATCGTACCTTGTGAGGCCAGTCTCAGAACCATCCAAGTCTGGGCAGGAGGAAAAAAAGGATTTTTTAAACTCATTTATCACGCGATGCGGCAACTGGATTCAATTTAGACGGCATAACTATTGGTCGATTTCCGGACTTTAATTTATCGCAAAATGTTTCTCTAAATAACTACATGTAGACAGAGCCTGTTCATGTAGATAATCCTAATCGTGTACAAAACTGGTCTTGTTGACCCTCGCCATAGGCCCCCCTTAATTTAAAAGGTGGTGCTCGCGGGTAAACATTGAATTAAAAAAAATAATAATTGTACGAAAATTTTGCAATTCAATAAATCGTAATTCAATAAACGTACGAAAAATATTTTGAAACATTTTCGTTAGTCTCTGAAGTAAATTTGTTTTGTTTATTGGCTGATGAGCAACCGCTGCAGAATTGCTATAAATTATAAAATTATTTTCTTTTCGTTATCAATTGATTGTCAATCGCCAATGATTGCCCAAAAACATTTTTTTTAATATATAACCGAGTACCAGATTTCGACAAATGCTGTTACATAATTTTTTTGTTATGATAGCTTGTTAACTCCTTCATTAAGGAAGATACAAACCGAGCAAGAAACTGAACTGTACAATAATTAAATTACGTCCTATTTCAAGTGCATAATTGACATACACAATGTTGTAATAGCTATTACGTATCTTAAGGCAACTCATTGCCACATAACTCTGTGCTACATAAATTTCTAAGTTATATTTAAATATCCTCAACTTTATATTTACAATCAACTGACTTAAATGTATTGGTTGAAGTATAATTAAATCGTACGGCCTTTTGCAACAGCATTGTAAACAATAGCTCGATCAAACATCAATTTTTTGTCAATGGGAGAATTTTATCGACAAATTCAATATAAGAGCACAAAGAAATTTTGTTCCGTTTTAATTGTATTCTCGTGCAGGTTGAGCTGCGGCATTGCATAACGGAATTGATGCACGCACGCTTGGACACGTGGACATAAAATTTGTAAACGGAGGCAAAGAGGCGTAGAAACACCGTTGACAAATGGATGCGGTAATTGCCTATGTTGGTTTTTACAGGAGTACTGACCACTATGACAGTGAAACGACCTCGCAAGTCCATTTAGTTTTATTTTTCCATTCTGTCTTCGGCGGACCACAATGCTTAGTCAATTACCAAGTCTCGTGAACGGGTTGAATAGGGGTGCCGGGGGAGGTCCACTTCTTATTTGATACAAACTGGAAAAATTGGGTTTAATAAAGTTTTATTTGGCAAGAAATAGTCTATTGATTTTTGGGAATTTTCTTTTCTTCCTTATCATCTAACATAACGGGGGGGGGGGTGTTAACTTGTTACAGTGTAGATATTAGTAACAAAAATGTATTCACTTATTTTTTATGTTTAAATATTTTTTAATGCGTGACAAATAATATCTTGATAAGGAATGATTTTCATTAAAAAATATTTGTGTAATTTTTTTTTTAGATTCAATTTTTCCTTCCTTCAATTTTCCCTTCCTTTAATTTTCATTCATTTAAAGCAACTACAGAGTAATCATAATAGTTAAGAAAATTATACCTATCGATTCATACTTTCTCGTGAACATTTATCACTTGTGTAGTAGTGGTGATTTTTCGATGGTCGCTTCGGCAGTTTTCACAGCTGCAGTGTCCAGCCGTGAGTCATTAATTAAAAAGCAATTACGCTAACATATTGCTCCATTTTTATTTTTCGCCTTACACCTTTCGCTCGACTACAAAAAAAAATTAGCCGACGTACACCAACAAAGAAATTGATTTTAGTCCGGCGACTAACAGGTTAGTAAGAAAGCAAAAAAAACTCGGAAGGAGATTTCGACAAGTCTTTCAGCAGCAGCCGAAATCACCGTCGACCAATGTAAGTTCTCAAAACCACGCGTCCGAAATTTGACAGACCCGCCATACAAACACACTTCGTGAGCGTCGGCCAAAAAATGAGATACTCCGCGAACAACTTCCTCCAAAATTATGTCTCGGCCAGCGGTATCAGCAAATATTATGTAGACCACAATTAAGAAAGGTATATCCGTATTTCTTTCATTTACTTCCTTGACAAAAACAGTAACCCTCCTTCCCCCATTTGAAAAGAGTGGCTGCCTGTTCAGCTGCCAACACCACACGGGTAGACGGGTACCTGAAGTGGGCGGAGGAACAACAATAACAAAAAATAAGAATCGCTTTTTAACTGGACTGTCATTTACGTGTGCCTCCTGTGACTACCGTTCTAATCCAGATCACTCGATGTTCCGGAACTCTTGCATAGGATGTCATGAGAGGTTTCTTGCAATGAGTCCAGTCAACGATGGTGCTGCTTTCCTTAAATCACCTGGGTGGCAAATATCAGTGTTGGGTTCGTCCCTTATCAGAAATAGCCGGTTCCAGTTCCCGTTCCTCTGATGACAAAATCAACCCGTTTCATTTTCTATAGACCTGAATAAACCTGGTCGTACCTAGTTAAGTCTAGACTATTTAACCTATTACATAGAATTCAACGTCTCAGACAGAGAATATCAAAACATTAACAATTGCAAGCATGCCCTTACACAACTTCGGCGCTGTATCGAACCCATTTCTCTACTAGTTAAGCTAGTTAGCCTAGTAAAAGGAACCTGGAACTTTTCCGTTCCATCGATTAAAAATATATCGAGTTTTTGCAAAGTTGTATAAAGATTCCCAAGCAATCATTATTTTTTTCGAAAAGATCTTTAAAGGTCATATGTCAATTTGCGGACACAGTCTGTTTCGCTATCGACATACTTTGGAAAACTACTTAGAAAATAGACAGTTGTGGAAAAATGAACCCTTTTCACAAAACAGGAACCCTGTTCCAGTTCCTAACTAAAAAAGGAATCAGTTCCCGTTCCAGTTTCCCGTTCCAGTTTCCCGTTACTTTCCTCAAAAATTATAGGAACCTAGGCGCGCTCATAAGTTCCTTAAAAAAAGGAACCAGTTCCTAATAACGAAACTTCTCCGTTCCGTTCCTACCGAACACTGGCAAATTCGAACTGATGTCTGAGGTGTGCCTTCTGGACAATATCATGTTTCAAATGACGTCACGTGGGAAATACAAATACATATCAAAAATCTCAATGGATCACATAAATGAAAACCAGGGTCTGGAATCGAAACCGGAACCTTTGCACCTCAAGTTGATGATTCTATCGACTGGGCTATTAACAACAGAACTGAGACAGACAGAGATGACTTTGCAGACAGACTACTTGAGCCAGAAAGTGACTAATTACGACGGAGAAAGTGGTTCAATTGGGATGGAGATAGGCGAAGGGGTGGGGTGGGGGAAAAGTCTTTTTGAGTGACGGGCGCTTGGACGAATCCACAACACGCAAAGTGAACAACCTTTTCCGGATTGAAACTTTCGCCTCGCCGTGTTCGACACAGCATAAGTCACGTGATAATCCGCTATATCGCGAGCGACACATGACAAACATTAGGTGAAACTGAAAAGTAGGGACAGCTACTTTTCAGCTCGTTAACTAGACGAGACACGATATTTCCTTGCTCCGTCTCGTCTTGAAATAAAAAAGGAGTCGGCTGGTATTATTTTGTTCAAATCAAGGCAAAACAGTTGAAATAAAATTTAGCTAATTGTAATTTTTTTACTGAAGTTCTTTCGCCATTTTAAAACGCAGAAAATGATTAAATTTAGTAAGTGAATGTGTCCAGGAAAATCGAATGCTTAAAAATTCAGTATCTCTAATGAAATGTTTTACTTGTGCGGACGACCAGAGTAAACATTTTTATTTTGAGATGCTCACACGAAAAAAATGAGTACACAATGGATTAGGTCCTAGGACATCTGAATCCAATAATGAGAGCATAACTATTTCACCAGTTCAAAATTTAGTTCTGAACAAAGCACCTTCCTACAACGAATTTCCACCTTAACGATGGTACGACATACAGATAATCAAAGTTCAAATAATTATTTTTTTAATGAATAACTAAACAAATAACCTGAACACATTTCGATCATTTATATTTCAGCCATTCGACAAAAACATCCCCAAAATGATTTAACCCAGTTCCTCTACTTTTTGATGCCGCCCGGTGTCGTACCATGACTTCTTCCTCCAAAAAAAAAAAAAACTTCCGCTTTTCGCCCACCGAAGCGACCGCGCACGCCATTCCGACATTCGTCAAACGGAACGGCGTAATTCCTTTCTTCCAAATTCGCGAACAGCTCCACATAATGCGTACATACAGTCTCCGTTTAATTGGTAATAGCACGTATGCCATATACCTGCATGTGCATTTCTCCGTACGCGTATTATATGATATTGTGTCCACTAATATAAAGTCATTGTTGTTGTTGTATACAGATCTGTTGTCTTGCAGAGGCACTAGATGCAGGCCATCCATTGTTCTGCAGACGGAGAAACTGTTTCAGAACGGCCAGCACGTATTTACGAATATAATTTGCCGTAACAGCATCGCTTTGGAACGGATTATACGGTTGGCACAGTCATACGAAAGCCTAGTCTGATCAGTGCTTTTGCAACGATTTTATTTCAGAATCTAAACAAAATGGTGACTCGATATTTCATAATTTTACAGCTCAATTTTCCTTTACTGTATATTATATTTATTATTATTCTTTTATTTATTTATTTTTCAATTCACTTTTTGCTTTCCATTTCTTTTTATTTGCCTACTTTTTATTTTAGCTTTATTAATTTCACAGGTTTTTGAGGCCACCAAGAGCTTGCATGACAATCAAATTACCAATGCTATCAATATCTTACTATCGAATATGTGTTTTGCCCACGAGAAATGAAAAGCTTTTGATACCCGACAGCATCATCCCCCAAGACAAATTGTATTGACTACTACCCAAAAATATGCTTTACACACGACAAAAGTAAAGCCTTTGATACACTAGTTTGAAACCTGATAGCATCATCCTCAAAGACAATTATAACCAAATAAAATGTATGCATTGCATACGACAAATCAAAAGCCTTTGATACCTTGTAGGTTATATAGGAAGCATATGACACCACAAACAATGCGCAAATGCGTGGCTATTATTGGTAAACTCTGTTGACCACATACAGATACCCATACATTGATCCTGATAGAAAACGACCTCTTATCCTTAACGGATCATTTGACCGTCGCCATAGCGCCACCTGGTGGCAGGCACACTCTGTGCCACCCGTAGGCATGTTCCGGATTCGTCATTCTCTGTATCCGCTTGGCCTAGAGAGAGTGAGGTCCACCTACTACATCACGCGAAGGCTCCTTTTTCTTTCTATTTTATCCATCTTATTTTCCCTTTCCATTTTGCCTGCTGGCACGGTAACCTACAATTACCCGTTCGCAGTCAGCAAACGATAAACTCGTTGCTTCATTTCGAAAGTGAAATGGCATCCGCTCTATTTCCAATGCCTACGTCAGCTGTGATTTAAGACAATTACGTAAAGAAAAGAACATTCGGATTTGTTAGAGCGCTACCAGATTTCACTTCAAATAAGAGGTTCCTGAATATTAAAATTTAATTTTGCACAACGTGAGCAGTACAAACAAAATTCATAAGAAAATACAGATTGTATTGGCACCTCAAAAAGTATGTCCAGAGATCCATCTGTTTAAACTCACTTGTATAAAAGGGAAGAAATTTAGTTGGATTCGACACAGCTCTTCAATGATATAACTACAACAATTATCTGGAATTTATATGAAAACACCATCCATCAACATATCATGAGATTTAGCTCAACTTAAAAATCCTGCGTCAATAAAAAAGAAATCCTTCTTTGAAACTCCAATAATTCTGATACTGATTTCAAAAGGACAAAAATAATGCCAAACTAACCGAATTTGACTTTTTTACAAAATAAATGTCACCACCCAAATGTTTTTTTCAGGTTTCTATTTCTGTATCTGTAGTATCTGTATCTACTATCTGTAGCATGCATCGTGATTGAAGAAAAAACAGATATAGAATGAAAAATGGACAAACTATAAAAACGGGTCAGAGTGATTATAACATGGGCATCTACCAGACAATACACCAGCTAAGTGAAATGAAAGCAATCTAGATCGATCAGCAAATATCATGGGCCTACGTACCGCCCTCTATTCGCCGCAGACGTAACTAAGTATACCTTAAGAAACCTAGAATTTGGTTCTGTGAAATGTCGGTCATCCGAAAAATCATGGTATAACATCGATAGGCCCGGGCGATAAATCATCGATTCACGAGAGCGATAAACGATTATCGTCCAACTATAAATTTTCCGCGTGTTAGATTGGATCGCGAGTAGACTGGCGAAGATTTTACTACGCGCTGCTGGCTGTTGTTGATTCTTGGCCTTATCCTTGAAATAAATGTATATCAGTTGCGATGAAGAAATACTGAAGGAGGTTATTTCGCACACAAAAATCATGTATTTTAAAATAAATCATACTGTTTTATTTTTTTAATCATAACTAATTTTTAAACAGAATTGATGGAGAATTGAATGTTTTGAGCAATTAGGAAAAGAAATGGAAAATGATTAATGTTTTATTTTTTAATATTTGTTATGATGGGGACGATACAGCAATTGAAATTTAATTTACAAGAAATGGAAATTCTTTGACAGAAATTGAAATTTAATTTACTTCTTATTTATTCATTATTACATTATACGAAATTATTGATATGAATATTTTTCAATATTTTTAGTCAGTCTAAAGGAAACTGCTTAATTTAACTTTTCAGGAATTTTTGTAAGACTCTTCTAAAATATTTGAGATTTATTTTTGAATTTCAGTAGATTTCTTCAGTAAATTTGATACCAAAATTGAATGACAAAATTGCGTTCGATATTTTTATCCATTGAATGACTACACCTACATAAACAGAAGGAGCCCAACACTGAATCAACAGATCGAGTTGAACAATTTCAACACGCATCTAAGATCTCTATCAACAAACCAATGCCCACCAATGAGACCTACGTTGCCTACTCATGCAAAGGAAAAACCGCACACTTACTTTTTGGATGGAGCTGAATAATTCGATTGTATTTTGCATTTATTGACACTACTTTTTACCACGTTTACCAATTACATATACGCAAATACTTTTTTATTGTTACGTAGCGCAACCGGTCAGCAATAAAAACAGGACTTTTAGGTGTTATTGCATACCAACAAAAATAATTTCAAACTAATCTATTAAAAATCAAAGTAACTGCTCAAGTATTATTTTACAAGTAGAATACAACGCTTTGAAAATTTTGGAATTAGAAGCTTGAAAACCCTTCCAGAAAAAGTTTCTTGGAAACCATTTGTCAACCAAACAAAATAATAATTATATAAGACGTCTACTACGTCTTTCAATTCAATCAAATAAATCAACATAGTCCAGGACAGCGCGGAAAAAAAAAATAATCGATCAGAGTCTGGCGAAATCTAGTTTAGTTATACGAATAATAAACCTACTTCTAAATTAAAAAAATTCTTAAGGATAAACCATTCTGATATAAGGACAAAGTCATCCTTTTGGAAGCTCGGATCATACACACTGTTGCAAATAAACATAAAAATACAGCATGAAGTGCATATCTACCTAATATTGCGGCGCATACTCACGAAGCAAGACACTAGCAAACCAGGCAAAAGGATGCTAAAGTTAAGAGGGCGGAGCCAACAGGATCACGTGACTCCATCGCTTGAGCGCTAGTGGTCTGAGCACTTCACGTCTTGCGGGAAAACCAATTTAGATCGAAAGTTATTGTAATACGGTGTGTGTGTGTTGACTGTTGGCAGTTCGGTGCATACAGACTGACCCTGTTTATTTCACTTTTTAACTTTTCCTCTTAATTGTACACCCCTCCCGCCGCCGCCGCACCCACCCCCACTCCTGATTCACCAGTCACAACTCACAGCGAGCACTGCGCGCGATCGCCGTCCCTTAATTTGCCATCTTTTATTTAATAACTTTCGGCCGGATGTTTGAGTTGCCTCCTGCTCACACACTAGACATTGAACTAAAAACATTCTCGAAATTGGATAATGGACCTTTACCTGTTACTAAACTCATTCTCACTAGAATATAATGTACAAGATAACAAAAAGAATAATATAAAAAATATATTCTTTCACGAATAATTTTTCAAACCTAAATTATTGCATTTCTTAATTCCAACAAAGTTTTCATTCCTGTAATGCATAATCCTACTTAAAATTAAATTTCACTATTTAGTTTCATTCCGACATGCTCAAAATTTAAGAGTTTATGCTACACAGTGACTACTACAGAATGAAGACGACTTGCAAGAATCAACTGAACTTCACAATCCCGATACCAGATTCGATTCCAGAGAATTAAGTCTTTAAATACGGATCGAAATCTAAGTCACCAGAAACGGCAATACAGAAAAAAATCTAGACGATTTAAAATAAAATAAAAAGTTGGCGATGGTGCTCGATAACATCAATGAACCACGATATCGCCTAACAAGATGAGAACAATTCATCAACCAAGACAGGAAAAGATCCGTCTTAAGAAAACCACTGTCAAAAGATACCGTCAAAGTTACCGTTTTGAGCAGACAATTTCAAGACACACATTTCAACAAATTGAGACACTTATCTACTTTTGTTGTTTTATTCGTCGATAAAAAAAAAAATTGAAAACTTGAGAACTGTTAGATTAAAATGCTAACACCAATTTTTTAATAACCCAATATTTGACAACTATTTGACACTTACGAGTAAATAACTATATTCCTCCGAAACCATAAAAAATTTGAATGAAAAAAGTCTCGCACATCCAGGACCATGAACACAGTCTGAACCCATGTGACGACTCCGCTCAATGAGCAGCGGATGAACCATTTTTTTCTCCTCCGTCCATGCCGTGCCGCGCGCGCTATTCGGACCGACAAGGTGCTCCATTGGGCCAGCAGTACCACACAGGTGTCTACCTATGTAAGGGTGGACGGGAGGTGAGTGGGGGAGGTGAAATGTGTCAGTGGTGCCGGGGCGTGGTGCCAGCCAAGCGCCAAGTATAAAACCAGCGCGGACCGTCTCAACCAAGGCACAACACTCGAGCACTCGAAACTTGAAACAACACAACTTCTCTCTTCGAACAAGAGATAAGACAAGACTACCAAGATGAAGTTTACCGTAAGTAGTCATGTCTTGTTTATATCCTATACGGACAATTTTCTATTTGTCGAACCGACCCCCTTCCTCCATTGAAACTCGGACCTCTCGGCTCATGGTTTTATTCATGGGCATCGCTCGGATTCGAAACGCGGCGCGGGGAACATTGGATATCGCGGCGGATTTTTTCAACGTGGTTGTGCATCGTACCACTTCTGACTGGGTTTTTCAACATTTTCACCCAATACCATCGTACCCTGTAAACTTCAGCAAGAGTTTAGCGAGTGCAACAATTTTACCAGATAGGGTAAAATTCTCAAAATTCGTAGAAATAGAATCGGTTTTGAGGCCAGTCATTTCGGTTAAAAGCCCTGATTGTCATTTAAATAATTTACAAAAATAATTTTATTTTGAAAAAATGGTATCCATTTTATTCCGGATTACACACCTTATCAAGCTGGGTTTCAAACCTTGTTAAGGGAGTTCACCTAATATTTCAAATTTCTCTAATAGTCTATTGGAGTTTAAGATTAATATGCGCCCTCTTCGAACTACACCCCTACTTTACAGTGAATCAATGCGCAATACTTTCATATTTAGCGATAATCGGTGAAAGTTCTTTCAGAAATGGAAAAATTAAAATTAATTCGATTAACTCAATCTCGATTCAGCATGGTTAAGTTCATCGACACTTGATACTTTTAGATCGGTTTAAACGGATTTAACCGAACAGCCCAACCGATTAAAACAATACAAGAATTAGGCAACAACCGCAAAAGCGCTACAAAGTCGGATATACAGTTAAGGCATCCAGCTATTTGCCGCTTTTAAGCAATAACTATTGTTTAAATGGAATTTTACCACCTCTGCTGTCCACGCAGCATCATATTCAATTTATTATTATTTATTTATTTTAATCATTTAATGCAATAACTTGTTCGTCCACCCTTGAAACAAAAAACCATTTTATAAATGTGTTTTTATACACAGATTACGACGTTTATCTACCCAATTGTGACCACCTGGTTTTACAAATTTTGACCAAATCCGAGCAAATTTCTAATAAATTTTCCTAACGTGCTTTCCAACAGGTTGCCGTTGCCCTGCTGGGTTTCGTTGCCGTGGCGTTCGCCGCCGAGGCCAAGAAGGACACTGACACTGATGCCGATAAGGACAAGCGTAGTGTCTACGGGGGTTACGGGGGTCAAGGCGGCTACGGTGGCCACGGGGGCTACAACGCCGGTGGATACGGGGGCGGCGGATACGGGGGTTACGGAAACCAGGGATACGGTGGCGGATACGGGGGCCAGGGCAGCGGATATGGGGGCCACGGCAGCGGATATGGCGGTCACGGGGGCGGCTATGGAGGCTACGGTAACTCTGGCTATGGAGGCGGTTACGGAAAGGGTGGCGGATACGGTGGCAGCAGCTACGGAGGCGGTTACCCGTCCTACGGATCCGGTTACGGATCGGGATACGGCGGTCATGGATCAGGTTATGGCAGCGGTTATGGGGGCTATGGCAAGGGAGGTGGATACGGGGGATATGGCAATGCCGGATACGGTAGTGGATACGGAAACACCGGATACGGTGGCGGATATGGTGGGTACGGAAGCGGATATGGTAACACCGGGTACGGAGCTGGTTATGGCACCGCTGGTTATGGTAGCGGATATGGGGGTTACGGTAAGGGATACGGAAGCGGGTACGGTAACGCCGGATACGGAAGTGGATATGGCGGTCACGGTAGCGGATATGGGGGTTATGGCAGCGGTTATGGTGGTCAGGGTAGTGGGTATGGTAGCGGATATGGAGGCCACGGTGCCGGCTATGGAAGCGGTTATGGCAGTGGGTACGGAGGTCACGGTAGCGGATACGGTTCCGGCTATGGCAGCGGATACGGAGGTCACGGCAGTGGATACGGAAAGGGATACGGCAGCGGTTACGGCAGCGGTCACGGAAGCGGATATGGAGTCAGCGGCTATGGAAAGGGCTATGGTGGCTATTAAGCGTATTCAGCATCCAGCTGACCAGTACCTCTGCAAGAGAATCGACTATTGCTGCTGGAACAATGGTAATATAAATGTGTGGAATAATTGGTACATTGATTTTAACAAGAAATTAAATACAAAAGTCCATTTTAGATGTTAATACATCCATAATGAAAACAGCCATCCATTATCAGTATGAATTTTGGAAACCAGAAATACCATAAATTATGTTTATAGATCTCAAATTGTTTCAATGAAACTTTTTGATCTAAGTCACCAGGCAGCCTATATTGTCCTGTTAGGAAATAGATATTTCGACTAACGGTAACAGAAATCGCTGCAGGATCATACAATACTTATTTGCTTTCATACCCACTTGCTAATTTTGTCGAATATCTGTTAGTTGTCACTTCCCCTTTTAGCAATGGCAACAGAAATTGAAACTCTCACAAATCACGTAACTGTCGCAATATAACAAGTTTAATGGTAAAGAAAGTACCTATCCAAGAACTTAGTAATGCGCAAGTTAAAAAAAATATATATTTTACTTCATACTTTAAATTTCTGCGCGCGATGTAATATGGTCAATTAACCAACAAAGAATTAATTAATTGAATTAATTTTTTATGAATTCTTTATTTTCTCAGGCGACTTCTTCATCGTCCACTCACCGGAAGTTGCCAAGTTGTACCAGAAGCGCATCGCAAAACCACTCCTCTCGCCATATTTATATTTAATATTCATGTTATTGTTATTTTCGTGTGTACAATGTGACATCTCCATCTTGTTCATATGTGTTTCATCACCCTTCATTCTTTTTAATAAAGAGAATTGTTGTTTCAAAAAGTATACAATGGTTTCAGTCTCATATCAATTTAGAATTTCTTTCTGGTTGATCGCGTTTTTCTTTTTAATTTTCTGTGAAGAAAAAAATCTCCCTTATCCAAAAAGCACAACGAAAATGTTTATTGATTTGAAACATCACAACGATCATTACAAGTTCAAAATTGATTATGAAAAAAAATATATAAAAAAAATAACAAATGTGATTAGAAATTGCGTCAGCACGTCAAAATTAATTTTTCATAAGTTTCAATTTGGAAATGAGGTATTCTAATATTCATTATTTTAACATTGAATTTGACATGTAGCTGAACAACTCCATCTAAATCCATCCGTCTGTGAGGTACTTTCTTTATATTTATACTTGTGCGCAGATGCAACAGTTGCGTGGTTTGCAAGGAAGTTTCAATTTCTGTTGATTACAAAATTGACAAGTGGTATAAAAAACATCTTTGGTTAGGCATTTGTGTATTTCGCGATTGTGGTTTGTCTCCAAGTGTAGCCAATTCATTCTGGAAGGCACGCGTCCTTTTAATCTTTTATTCAGACTCACCTAAATCTTTTTAAAGCATATATGCAGTTGTCAGATTTGAAATGTTACGCTTCCACGCTTTTCAAAATTGCAATTTCGCACCAAAATGTGACCCGGTCATTTAAAACTGGAACATAATATAAACACAATGCAAAAGGTTGGGTAATGTTAATGCTTGCTGTGTCGCTAGATACACCTATTCGAAATGCGTCGTTACCATGAAACATCCCTTGAAGTATAATATCAGATTCACATGAAGTAAACAAAAAAAATTGGCATTTACATGTATAATTCCCTGCATTCAATTATAATTGTTAGTAACTGTTACGCTTCCACGCTTTTCAAAATTGTAACTTAGTTCACATTGTACACACGAAAATAACAATATCTCCAAAGAGACACGAGGGTGCAGTATTCCTGTAGTGCACTAGGCGCTACGGTGAATTAAATTAAATAGAAAACTGCATTTATTTTTAAACAGGCCAGCGCAAAAGTAAAGTGGGTCATCTGCTTTTGAAGGATTATTCATATTTTTAACGTTTTTTAAGAATTTAAATAAATTAAATCTCAAGATATATTGAATCGTCAAATTTCAAACATAGCAGTCGTATGAATTATCCTTGTCACCTTTGAGCTATTTTTACTTCTTTCTTGTTTGCTGGGTTTTCAGACGCTTCTGATTAATCAACGAGTCGAAGCTTGGACCAGAACAGAGTATGCGCTGTATAATATGAAAATCCTATTATAGATCACCCATAAAAGTTAATAAGTACGTTTGGCTTGAAAAAAAAAATGTAATAAATTTCTGTTCCACTGAAACAGTCACATAACGCGAAATACTTGGTCAAGCGCTTTCTCCTAATTTGCACGGTCACTTATCTAGCACTTAATTTAATTAGCAAGCGCTTACTCGTCCAAATGCTTTCTTTCAGTCTGTATTTTTAGAAATATTACTTGCTTCCACTCAGTTGCACAGAGCTTTTGCAACTCAAACATATTGTCGATTATAAATCAGGTAAAACCACCAGAATGGAACAGCAATTAATTATAACTTTTCGGGGTTATGGAAGATCTCTTATCTTTTTGTCGGCGTTCTACATATCGATAGATTCGAACGCGAAATGAGACCACCTATTGCGTTCATAACCATACCGCAAGCACGAAATTAATCATTTTCGAGCACTAAAAGCAGCAAAAATAGAACTGTCAAGGCCAAAAAGAAGATACAGCCTCAATAATTAGGAATTAACCACAATAAACAGCAGGATCTGTGTTGGTCATCAGCTGATTTTAATAAACGTGCGTGACCTAAGTAACCAAACTATTAACTACCCGTTTTGTGGGAAAACTAATAAAATGTGGTATAAAGAGCCTCATTAGCAAGAGTAAAGACAGCATGTCTATAAATCAGTGCTGATTTTTCATTTGCTACATGAGACATTGTATTGAGTCAGTTTCCATCGTCAATGATTCATTCGCATGACTCCTGCAACTGATAAAAACTAGAAAATAGTTTAAGCTACGTGAATTTTTAAATTTCTGACATCATTTATTTTATTTAAATAAATTGTGCGAAAGCTCGACGAAGTCAGATATGGTTAATTAAATTTTGAAAATGATTTTGCGAATATTACGACCTAAGCACACTTACCCTCAATCATTATCCAAATAAATTGGAAAGTCTATGTACAAAATTTCCGTTACGCTGTTTCCGTAATATTTCGTAATATTCGCAAAATCATTTTCAAAATTTAATTATTTTTATTGCATACGAAAATTTCGTATTTTTGCAACTGAAACTCCTGCAACTGGTAGAAATTAACTTCACAAATATTTTAAATAATTTTCTAATCCGACTACATTAATTATTTTAATGTAAACTACACATCGTACTTTGCAAACTGAATTTTGCAAGCGGGTGAATAAAAATAGTTTTCTATCATTTGACAAGCTAATAAAACCCTCGTATTGCAACATTGTCACCTAGAGCAAATAAAAGCATCCTTAGCAGGTAAGTTTCAAATGAATGGGAGCTTTTTTTCCAGTCTAGATTTCCTCATAGGACAAACGTAACTATACAAGTAATCGGAAATACAGTACGTCACGGCGCAGTTCCTCGTCTCGTTCTAGTTCCATAAATTCACTTTCGACTGTTTATAAACGTGAAGTGCGGCGCGACCTACTAATTCATTTCTTACACCGAGGCCGTCTACGCGTTCGTGCGGATGGGCTAGGTTTATTTCTAAGATTGTATCCGTTGTATCAGAACAAACAGAGGCCGGATTTTTTTTTTCTTTTAAATCACCGTAGTGATAATCACTGCAGGATAACTACCCCTCGTCTCTATGCCAGTATGTGAGGGGCAGGGAAGGGAAGGGAAATGGCAGCTGGTATAGCCAGGCTGCAGGACCCACCCCTAAAGCTCTTGACTCCCTAATGGAAGCTTAGGGGTGACACCAGTACTCCAGGCTCGAATAAACGAGAGCCTGCGCCGGGAATCGAACCCGAGACCGTCCACACCGTAGGATGTTGCCATACCCAATGTGTGTGCAATCATTTTCAAGATTATTTTAATTTATCTAACCATAAAAAGATATACCAATAAAAAAGACGGAGTCAACACAAGCTGTATTTATGTATGGCTCAGTCTAACAGTCTCAAATACAAAACGTGTTAAACTAGGAAAAAACGAATATTTGTCCTTAACTGGTCTTTAGACTCCTGTCCCTAAAAAGGGCTGCTTGCGGGTAAATATTGTAATAACCGACAAACTTATTACCGGGTAAGCAATTTCTCGTAATGTTGACAAACCATGTGATAAAAAATACTTGCTTAATAGACAATTATTAATTATTCAGTTCATAACTGTCCCCAAACTCTGATTTCATGGTTTATCTATTCGAGGATCAAGATAAGTAAGAATCAAAAATATGCAAGATCGAATTTTCGTGCGGTCGTCTAGTCCAGTCGGTACTGCGGTGCGGACGGTCCCGGATTTGATCCCCGGCGCAGGCCTTAGTTTATTCGATCCTGTGGTACTAGCGTCACCCTTTCCCTTATATTAGGGAGTCCAGAGCTTAGGGGTGGATCCTGCAGCCTGGCTATACCAGATGCCATTCCCCTTCCCTTCCTTTCCCTGCCCCTCACATATTTCCATAGAGACACGAGGGTGCAGTAATCCTGTAGTGATTAGCACTACGGCGATTTAAAAAAAAAATAAACAAGAACCAGAACAGGGAATCGAACCCGCGAAACCGTTGGGTCACAAATCGGTCTCTCGACCAATTGAATTTGGAAGAGCCGAAAATAATTAAAATTACGAGCACAACTGCAACAACAACCGATTCTCTAAAGGCTTCTACTTCACCAGAGAACACCTACATCCTTGATGCATTGTGACCATGCTGCAAACCATTCGTAAATCATCACACAAGATAATCCTCTTAAAAATCCGGCCTTTTGAAACAGCATCGAGAAAACAGTACTTGGCTGCCGGGGCAACCCCATCCTCACTACAGATATACTGCAACACACAGGACGACCTTTGATATACGGCGCAGGCCTTTGTTTATTCGATCCTGTGGTACTAGCGTCACCCTTTCCCTTATATTAGGGAGTCCAGAGCTTAGGGGTGGATCCTGCA
>JAUJYS010000337.1:0-24779 GCA_033995665.1 Melogona broelemanni
CGTGTACGCGCGCGCGCGCGTACGTCCGATAGAACGTATTTTCTGGTTGTTCATGTCACGCTCGTGTAGTTATGCCTATTTTTCATATAGTAATCATTGAATTGTCTGGTTGGTTAGTTGAGCAGAGAAATTGGCATCCTTGGTTTGGAACAGGTGTACTGGTTAAACGTGCTTTTGTTTTGATTTGTTGTTTTTGTGCTCATTTAATATAAATATTTTATTAACAGAACAAGTGAGAAAAAAACTGAACCGAACTGCACTCTATTCAACTTATTTTCGTAGTTTGTTAAATATTATTTTAAGTTAGTTAAGTTAGTAATTTGCTGATTATTCGTTTATTTGTTTTACTGATTATTTCTAGATAAATTTGTGTTTCGTGATGACGTGAGGTGATGACGTGATGTATTTTGCAAAGGATCTAGTCTGATTTTTTGCTTTGTGTCTTTGAGTCTCGCCAACTCAAGTCGTCTCCCCCCCCCCCCTTCCCAGAGTGTTCTGGGAGTTATTCGTTGACCTTGGTTATTTTCAAAACTCAACACCAACTTCGATCAAATTCGGTCACCTTTCTCATCTATTTTGTGCCGTCGCGTATTTTTTTCTGCCGCACAATCCCGGCCCTGTCCGATAGATATGACGAATAGTGCAGCTAGAAAGTAGGTACATGTTTATAAAACGATCGGTTTGTACGCGAGAACGGGGTGGAACCAGTTAGCCCGCTGACCTTTATTTGTGCGGGGCCTGTTGTGCTGCTCGCCGTGAGTCTTTTTTTTCCTACGCGCGTTTGCCATCTCAACAACCTCCTCAGACCCGCGGTGCAACATTAACATCTCTCTGGATCTTGTTCCATTACTTAAGCTGGTGCTAGGTGGACCTCCCTACGCTGGCCCTGTATTTGTAGAATTCCTTTCTAGGACAAACTTAGGTAGGGATCCTTGGCGCCTATCTGACAACCGTGACAATGTCTCAAAACCTCCCCTGGTAATTTTGGCCTAGGAAAAATTCCTGTTTAGGATGTACCTAGGTAGGATCCTTGACGTCTACCAGTCATTTAACACAATGTACCAAAAGTCAAAACTTTCCCTGGTAATTTTGCCTAACCTATGTCTGCTTAGGTAGAAATCTCGCTAGAAATTCTTAATCTATTCACATCTGCCTAACAACGTACAGACACGGTTTTACTTCTATTCCGTTGGAAGGCGCGCGTACGAATTTCTCTCGCTCGGAAAGTCCGGCGGTCTAGGTCGGGAATTGAACTCCAGATAGGAGGCGAACACGCTAACCACTTTGCCACCAGAATAACGTTCCTCACGGCAATCTTGGTTTCGCTTTCGCGTGCGTGACGTCATACGTGCGTCGGTCACGAAAGGCGTTCCGTTCCTAGGAACTGGTTCCTTTTTTATGAGGGACATCGAAGGAACGGAACTGGATCCGGTTCCTTTTCAAAAGGAACGAGCCCAACACTGACGAACGGATGATACAAATGTCCTCTTGTGAATAAAAATATATTGGTTGCGGTAGCAGCGTAGTTGCCATCCCGGGGATCTAAGGAGGATATAAGCCGGTGTGGTTAGTTGCTAGGAGATCTTGCATGCTGTGGAAGATGCTGCTGGTGGGGAGGCCTAAAAAACAATAGGTACGGGCATTAGGTGACGATCTCTCTCAGACGGTCGTTCATGCTTTCCGTCGTCGTATTACGCCAGCAATTTCTTCTCGGCTTTCTTCCATCTTCACCGATGCCCCGTTGAGCCGCCCGCCAAGCACCCGTCGGTCTTCGGTGTGGGTGGCTGTTTTTTTATTTTGCTCTGTGAAGTTGGTTCAACCCAATGCTAGTAGGATTTCAGTCGTAGCAATGATGCTTTTCCCATGGTGATTGACATTGCCAACCTCATTTTTACATCGAAATCATCGAGCTTAAACCCAGTTGTATCAATTATTCTCAAATCATAAAAATCCTTAAGTGGTTCTGACTGCTAGTGTGTGTCGCTGTGAATTTTAGAGGAAAGATTTAATTGCACGGTTTGATTTTGCCGTTTGTCGTCTACTGCTAATGATCACATTATGTCAAAATTTAAGTATCATGCTGGTTGTGACGGTCTGTATTACCATTTACGGTTATCTTTTTAGCTCGGTACATGTATTTGGTAATATTTAAGTAGCAATGTTTTGAAAATATGTTTTTGGCGTTAAATACATTTAATTCATTTGAATTAGAATATGTAAACGCGGTACTTGTATTTAAAAATTAATTTATAAGTTAGATGCCGCAGAATTGAGTTTTAATTTTATTTTTTACATCAGACACCATTCACTTGCATTTAAAAGAATGGCGCGTTTCTTTTCTCGCCCGAAAAATTACGGAGGTTTCGACCGAGAATTGAACCGGCGTCACGTGCACGGGTGGCGAACACGCTAACCACTAAGCCACCCGGAGCCTCCTCAAACAATTACGGATAATAGATAGGAGGTGCAACTCTCATTGCACGGATAGTTTTTGCTGTCGATGGCCGTTGGTGGCGCCAGGTTCGCGACGGGGGAGGGGGAGTCTCCTAAACAGCTTTCGTTTTAACATTGCAACGCTAAAGGAGTGGCTCGGTGGGTGTCTCGGACGGTCCGGGAAGAAACGCACGGCGTCGAGCGGCGATTTGGCGTTCTTAAAGCGGCATCGTTTTACGCGCGCGCGCTTTCGGTAAAGAGGTTTACGGTATTTCTGAAAGCATTTTTCGCTCCCCCATCATAACAGATATGGCCCCGGCGAATATAGCACGTCGTTAGGCGACTGATCCTAATGCAGGGGTTACGGGCGGTAATTTTCGTTTTTTTTTTTGTTTATTATTTCCCCGGCGCGGGTCTCTATACCCGAAAGAACTAAAGTGGTTTGTTGCTTGTCGAGAGGTGGACACTGGCGGGGGATGGATGGGTGGTGGTGAAAAGGGTTGCTCTAGTGAACGGAACGGAGTCAGTGTTACAGGTAATGTCACGGCCTCTTAAGTAAGGCGTAAGGCCCCCGGAAGGCTTAGATGCCGTTAAATAGGTGATCGAATTATGTGTGGATTTTGCGGAATGTGTCCCGAGAATTTTTATTTTTCGAGTGGTCATGGAACAAGAAACGTGGTCCTCTGCAGGAACTGCATGACTGGTATGAAAACTTTTAATCTGATCGAATTTATAAGAAAATAAAGAGTTGTTAAATAAATTAGAATTGGTAATACCGGTACCCATTAATTATTCTCTCATGCCAAATCTTCGAATCTGGTAAATAAGTTAATTATAAGTTAATTATTTAGTTGCTAGATACTGGTAATGGTTATATGTCATCACAGGTAATCAACGAAATTTTCATACCTATTACATTAAAAACCTTAGTACGGCTGTTGTTTGTGTATTGGTCGCTGTTGTAAAGAAATAAATATTTATGAATTCAATATATAGACATAATCGATTGCAGGCATCTTCATCAACAAACGATAAATATCAACAGATACATTGGTTGGACAAAATAATAGAAACAGCTCTATAAGCACACAACCAAGATCTGGTTCTATTATTTTGTCCATCCCCAGTATTTGTAAAATTACGTGAAAACACAACCGACCGTCACCTTCTTTCAGATTGTGCCTGCTCCTTACGCACCGAGGATAAAACGACGTTGGGTTAACTAGACTCCATAAATAGAGTAAAATAAACGTTAAATGAATTAGTATTTGCGACATAAAAATAAAATCATGAAAGAACAAATGTTAAACCACAGTCAACACCATAAAAAATATATATAAATACATTTTAGTGGCACTACTGAATTTTAGAGATCTTTCGTGAAAAATATATTTTTTTATTTTTTAAATCACTCATTCTCAAGTTATCTCGTCGTCCGATCATCATTTCGACGGACGTTTAAGAAAAATAAAAGTGTCATTTTCCGTTCGGAAAGTGAAAATTATTGGTAAAATTTTCCCCCTTTCATTTCCTTTCCTCTTGAAAAGAAAAATCTTGGGTCACGCTAGCCGCAACGAAAACAATTGAGGCATACTTTTCATCGAAATATCTGATGCGTAAAAAAATAAAAAGAAAACACACAGAGATCAACCTGTCTCTCCTTAATTGGCCGGGGGAGTTGAGGATCGTCTTCGCATAACTGACGTGCGGAAATACCTTTGGCGGAGAGGACAGACAGGTTGCACGTGCATTTTTCGGTTCGCGTAATCGTTTCTCGGAGTTGAGAGATTATCTATCACTCGTAGAATGCGTTGTTGGGATTTCCGTTCCAAGGAACTGGTTCATTTTCTGAGGAACTTTGGAACGGATATAGGTTCCTTTTTTCTAGGGAGAAACGGTTTAGTTCATTTTTTTAGGAACCGGAGCCGAGCTTCCTTTTCTGTGTACAGGGTTATTTTTCGGTGTACGTGATCCTTTTTGCCGTAACTTTTAATTTTCAACGTTCACAATTTTCCAAGGTGCGTCGAAAGCGGAACAATTTTACAGCATCAAACAGAAATCGCTAAAGATTTTCATCCGTGTACGCAAATCGGCATTTGTTCTTTAGGTCGGTTCCCGCAAAT
Organism: Melogona broelemanni; assembly: GCA_033995665.1. NCBI lineage: Eukaryota > Metazoa > Arthropoda > Diplopoda > Chordeumatida > Chordeumatidae > Melogona > Melogona broelemanni. The sequence continues at coordinate 4,557 of JAUJYS010000337.1, forward strand.
GTCCATTAGGCGTCATCATCAACGTATTAACAATATATTGGTGAATCACTCTGGATCTTTTTTTTTTGTCATAATTTTTTTAATCGAAAAGAAACCTGGAACTTACCACGTTTCTTTAAAAAAAAAGGAATTAGGAACGGTCCGGGTCCTTTTCGTTTCTTTGGGAACTTGAACGGAAACGGGGTCTTTTTTCAATGGGAGGAACGGGAACTGGAACGGGTTCCTTTTCAAAAAAGGAACGAACCCAAAACTAGTATAATGCGCCATCTCTTTCGCTAAGTTTGGCCCACATTCACTGCTAACCTAAACAAAACGAGGCGACCGACTCTTTTATGCGGGGATTTTTTCTGCATAGCCGGTCCGATTTGCTGGAAATGTCGGGGTCGGATCGGCCGAGATGAGTTTGTTATATCAGAGTGGTTCGTCCCACCACCACCCCCAACACCAACAACAATCCCTCCCGCACATTATCGGTAACCTAAACGGACGGCGGGGATCGCTGCAGGGTCACAACCACTTTGCCTTGCTTTGGCGTGCCTAGATTTTTGTTTGGTAGTTATGCTGTTCTTAGTCGTTTAGTTTCTGTTCGTGAGGCCTTCGACGGTGTGTGGTGCCAGGGGTAGACCACTCGTTCATTTATCATTTATTTCTTCGAGTTGGGGAAACTCGAAAAAGTCCATAGGCTTTACAGGTAGAAAAATAGATTAGTCCCAATAGGCGAAATAAATTTACCACAGATGCAACCTGGTAATTTTTCTAGCCTATAAATACCCAGGTAGGGATCTTTAACGTATTCTTGACATGGTTCAGACTTCAGACACGGTTACGAAGGAAAGCGCGCTCGGAGGCGGATATTGTTGATATAAAAAAAGTGACGGGATTCGGGAATGGGAGAGGGTCTCGCGAGGACATTGGAAAGAAAATTTCATGTTTCCTCCTCTCACCGGCGAACCTTCATCGGGTGTTTTTGATGAGTGCTGCGGCGTTTCCGGATTTTTCCACGCACTGGTCGACGCAGACGAATATATCGGTCAATAATAATAATAAAAAAGTGAACCGCGGGCGCGGCTTTGGTCTGCATCTGTCCGTGGACATATTCTCCTTCGGAGACCTTAGTCCACTGAAATGGGTAAATTTCCTTCGGAATTTTACGAACGCGTTTCTTGAATCTCTGTGAAATTGTTCCATTGGCCGCGGCTGATAGAATAAAGTGTTGTAAAAGTCGATCCTCATCCACTTGTATATTATCCACTTCACGAAAGCACCTGTCGGAAATCGAACCCCGGGTTCGCTGCACACATGGCGGATACTCTTCCGTTGAGCTACGACGATCGCACTAAATCGATATTTATATTTCTCAGTGTATGTTTCCACACTTTTGATTTGAAATTTTTTTTGAAATTTTAAATCCGATTAAACTGAGGCTACACAAATTTATCTTAATTTCGTCCATTTATACGGCATTGTGAGCTTGGATTTTTTTTACTCAGAAAAATTAAATTTTCAAATTTTAAATCCGATCTAACTTGTTACAAATTGATTTTTATTTGACCATTACCATTGATTTTTGTCTTTGGTCTTCCACACGTCCACGGTCGTGGCCATTAATCGATTAATCGATAAATTGATCTCACTGCCGCCTCTTACAAAATGACTATGGCGCCATTACCTCCTTGCTTTATACCCCGCCTACAACTTCTCCAGCCACCCATCCCACTCCTTGAATAATATAACCCTAACCGCATAAGTGCACCTATTGTTTGGTGCACTCTTTTCATGTTAGACGAGAGATCACGGAGTTGCGCCGGTACCAATTGTTCACGTAACTGATCCGTGTATGCGTATGAAGTACAGGGGTTGGATAAAATAATGGAAACAGCGCTATAAGGTGTACAAACATATATGTTTCCATTATTTTGTCCAACCCGGTATCTCCCGTATGGGTTTTCTGAAGACGAGACGAGAGGAGACTGACTGGGCCATTCATGCGGGGTGCACTCCAGTCACGGTTAAACGGGGGATATTGTTTTCGGCTGTCGTCGTTGGACTACGACGATCTGGGGTGGACTGAAGGACACATGGCCAGGGCGTTTAGTGGAGAAAAAAATTCCGTGTTGGATTGACGTTTATTCTCGTGTTTTTGCAGATTGGCTCTTAACCAAGGTTCATTCACACTTGGAGAGTCAGGGAAAACTAATTTTGGTCAGGGAAAGTTAGGGTGATACGGTCATCGGAGCTGAATCGGTATTGCAAACGACTGTTGCGTGGTGGATCCGTTTTCAATACCCTGCCCCGGCTCTCGATTATTCGATCCTGGGGTTATCGTTCGATCCTGGTGAAAATGTTCGGAATCTCATGCAGTGATATTTACTACGGTGCTGCCAATTACCGATTGCCAATTAAAATAATAATAATAATAATAATTTTTATCACTGAAAATCGTCCAAAAAAATAAATGAATGGAAAAATTCAGAAAAATTATATTTTGAAAATCTGAGAAAATAAAAATCGATTTTATTGTGACATGGGGATGGGGCGTCTTATTTTAACAGCTGCACAGGGTGAATAATCGGCCATCGCAAGTGTGGTTCTTTTGTAATTGGAGCGCGTGTTTTCGCTCGCGCTTCAGCGATGGTGAAGATGCCAGGCTTCGGAAAGAAAGAAAAAAATACGCAAACTTTCATCAAGGAGGTTTTATCGTGTGTATCTTGCGGGACGAGGATTATTATTATTTGGGATAACTTTTTTGGGATTTCTTTCGGTCTAGTTGAGCTCTTGAGTTTCCTGTACTGCACAGTATCTTATTAATTTAAAGCGGAGTACATCGGCGGAGCCAACGTCACCCAATTTTTGCTTTTACATGCATAGCTCAATGGAATGAGCATCTAATTTTCTTTACTGCGCTGTTTAGACATTGCATTTATTTTGGGATGAAAATTATATATTTTAGCATGTGTTTTGATATTTAACTAATGTCATTATTTGTGGTTTAGACGAACAGCGTAGTAGGTTCGACCTTTGTCTTAGTTAGCATTCTGTTAACAGAGTGCCCGTAAGGTGTTGCCATGAAGTGGCCGAGATTGGCAATACAACAGTAATGGTAAGGCCATTCGTTGTGGTAATAAAAGTGTTAAAAGTACAGCCCAGGCGAGATCGAGCTTTGACCAAATTTTAGATTTCTGTTCTCGATTCAAATTAGTTAAGCTATTGTTGCTTAATTTGAATTAGTTAAGCTATTATAATTTATATTGCCCGATCTGCCTACTTTTCCAGCCACCCACACTTTGTTTAATGAAAGGGTATTTTTTATTTTATTGCCTAAATTCATTTGCAACAGCCATTTTTTTGCCAAAGTCTCATTTGTTGTTGCTGATGCGTGTCGGTATTGCTTCTCCATTTTTTAAACATATGTTAAGGTTGGGGGTAGGGATGGGTCTCTGGGATGGATCCATCCAAAACCCAGGGGAGAAGCTCGCTACATAAAATAAACTTACATAGTCCCGCCGTGTAGTACAGTATTGGCCGCGAAATACGCGAGAAGGCCATAAACATCTTTATTTTCTACAAGATAGTTTTTTGGTCGTTGCCTTTTAGCACGCGCCACTGGGAAGTGGCGTAGCGTTGGAATAATCACTGCGTGCACTGCGTGCACTGCGTGCACTGCGTGCACTGCATGCGTTGGGATTTTTAATTCGCGTTATGACGATGTAGTCGGCCGCATTTTGTTTTGACGCTTTTTTCAAATGAAAGTAGAAATCAAACTGCGGATAATTTTCCCTCTTTAAGACATTTGTAGTTGAAGTATAGATTGCAAAGGCTAGTCTTGCGGGAACTGCATGAAAAAATAAAACAATAGATATAACCTTATTTTCATTTTCTATCATTTACATTTTGAAAACCGCACATGTAAGAAATTCACTGCTGCTTTGTTCTGTAAGTTCAAATTGTTTGTGTTTGCACAGAGACTGATTATTTAATACTCGTATTTTAAATTAAAAAAATATATATATTTGTTTATTGAATCGTGGATTATTGATTCAAAAATAGCAAGTGGGAGTTTAAAGTTTGTAAAAATTGCTTAATTATTATCGAATTTTTAGAAGATTCCAAATTAAAGAGATGCCACCCAACTCAATATACGAATAAATAATATTCTTAGTACTCCACACAAGAAGCAATGTTCCTAAGCGCGTATTTCCATTATTCACGCTATGCCACTAAAGTGAATCTAGCAAAGGTCAGTGCACCGTTGATGATGTCTCATGGTGCTACGTGAACCCATGTGTCGCATCTGCAGCGGCTTGAAAACGGTATCGAGTGCTACAGAAGTTCCATTCGCTGCTTGCTACGTACCGAAATGTGGGTGACGATTTTCGAAACTTGATTTAGTTTTGATTGGTCGGAATTTCTTTCATTTCTCTCGCAAAATATCATGCACCCTATCCCTAAGTAGATATCTGTCAGCCATGTTGAATCTGCGTCATCATCGCCTGTCGGTATTGCTTCCGACTGCGGATGTCCCGGGTTCAATTCCAGGCACGGGCTTTCGTTTTTTCGATCCCGAGGTACTGGCGAGAAAGTGCCCCCCAGACAACACGAGGGGTAGTACAATATCTCCTGTAGTGATATCCACTTTGTGATTGGAAAGAAAATACAATTTTTATTATTTAAATTCACATTCTGAATATCTAGTGATAGTAATTCGGTTCGCCTTTTATTTTTTATTTTTCTTTGTTCGACAAAAGTATCAACATTATTTTCTTAATTTTCACGTTTAACTTATAGCTAGTAGGGCAACAACGTTAATTAATTCGCCAGTTAATCTTCCCATCTCGGCCGATAGGTGGCGTCGGTGGGTCGGTCGCCACGGCAACGAGACGCCGCGCGCGCATGTCGCGTGACCAAAAAAGCGATCGATGCACGTGTTAAGAGACTCGTCAGCCTTTCTCTGAGGGGTCGGTGGCGGGCGCCTTCCTAAAAAGATGGCCATCTTTCTTTACTGGCTTCGGTGTCGAATTAACAAATTCCAGTCTGGCTCTCTCTTCTCTCAGCAAGAAAAGGCCAACGTTGTTAATTGTTTGAAGATGGTGGGCTGGGTGGCGGAAGAAGTTGATCTTCTCCTTCGCAGGTCGTACATGATTTTCTCCGTCGTGTGTGTGTTGTCTCATACGGCAATAATTTTCGTAAAGCCAACGCTTGATTAATGGCAGACTGGCTGTAGGTCTTTTGCATACTTGCATGTTTGGCCTCTGCACTTCTTGCAAGCGGAGTTATGTTTCCAAAATTCTCCTCGCATCTTTTCTTTCCGCCTATATTTTTGGGTGCACAAACTTTCGTGCTTTCTAAAAGTTTCTCTGCCATTTTTTTAAGGGTGGACAGCCAGCTTTTCTGTCTTAAACCACACCCTCTCCAGGGGACGACCTAGAAACTACATGTATGTCTAGCCTAGGCTGCCTAAGGAGGGATTCTTAACGTAGGCCTGACATCGTACTGGTGCGATATTTCTCAGTTCTGAAAAATTTCGAAGGTTTCAGCCGGGAATTGAACCCGCTATTTTTGATGAGGTAGCTCTATGCGATAACCACAACGTTTCACGGTTATCTACAATCAATTTGATTATGATAAAATTGGAAATTAATTTTTATTTTTCCATTCTAAATTAACGGAAATAAAACGTACATTTTATTGATATATTCACACGGAACTAGCTGATCCGTATAGAAACTATACGCGCCGATCCCCCCCATTTGATTTTAAACTGAGAATTCAAATCAATTATAATTTAAACCAATAATAAGGCTATAACGCAAGGATTGCATTTGATTTGAAAAGAGGCCATTTCGAATTACAAAATACATATAATGCCATTTTTTGGCATTGGTGGCGGCACAATCGCTAAAGATTCATCCGCTATCGATTCATTGAATAGGTGTAGCCGCGTTACGAGACGATATGGCCCAGTTTTCGCTCACGTTGTGTTTTTATCTCATTTTTTATTATTCTGTCTGGCCCGTCAAGGCTGGTCCGATTTTGTTTAACGGCGTGGTTATCTCGGTGCATTCTGCGTGGGTTAAAATTAGATTCTCGACACCTTTATGATATAGTCGAGGGCTTCTCAATGGTGTGTACTCGCCAAATTCGGCCTCTGTATTCACTGTCTTGGCGTTTTCGGCGATGTTTGTGGTTCGTGGGACGCGCCCATATCGACAAATAAATATAGGAGAACGTCAACATGACACCGGCAATTGTAGATGGACAGTTGTGGGTTTTTTCCGCGATTATAAATGGCCTTCTTGGGACTAGGGTAGGAATGCCTCGTGTTTGGGTGTCTCGATGTTTTCATGTAGAACTACGTCATTCCCGTTAAGTTGAGTGTTGGGAGTCTGTACCACGAATTTGACTTGGTGCTCAGAGCTGTGCTGAGAACGAACGGAACGGGAGCGTCTCGTTCCTAGGAGCGAGTTCCATTTCTGAGGAACTTTTTTTTCATTCGAATTGCTGTGAAAGACACCGTCAATAATACAGCAACGCATTCAGCACCTGACCTCAACTCAAAAAGTTATTTAGTCAGGAGATTAACGTTTTCGCTCATATTTCTGGGAAGGAACGTTAGCAACTCTTTCGTTCCTTCTTTTTAAAAACTAAAATGGAATTTCCTTTGATGGTGTAAAGGAAACAAAATCCGTTTTAGTTTGGGACAGTCATTTTAAAAGGGCTCATTTTTAGCGACGATTGAAGATTAGATTGCGAATAATACTGAAATATTTTCTGTTTTTTTTTTTTTTTTTTTCATTTTGTTATTCTTATTAATAGTCAAAGAAAGGTACAATCACCGTTCCTCGTTCCTTTTTTAGAGGAACAAGAAACAGTTTAGTTCCTTTAATTTTATGTGGGAACGGGAACACGTTCCTTTTCAAAAGGATATCTTCGGGTTAGGCGGCGGAGGTCTTGGGAGGATTTTGTTCGACGCCTACTGTTGAGCCTACTTTTTACCGTGGCGGCAATTAAAAAAGCGGACACTTGTTAAATGGTCAGCTTTTAGAGGTGTTGCTGTACACGGAAAAACGTGGGCGACATCAGAGATGGCCGGGATGGGGGTAGGGGGGAGAAATAGTGCTCCCACATCCTGACCCATATTTGTACCAAATCCGAAGCCCGAAAACGGTCATATACGGAAGAACAGGCGAACAAATAAAATTTAGCTACGACTTTGACGCCGTGAATATTATTATTTTTTTAGAGTTTTTTTTAAACGTTTGTTAGTCCCTTTTCATTTCATTCCCTGCGGGAAACTTAAAAGAGAAAGTTTAGAATTTGAGAAAATTGAAAAGAAATTGGTAAAAAAACAGCTATTACATTTGATGAACGTTTGTTTTACTTGAAATTCTACGAAATGAAGTTACCAGAGAAGGTTCTGTTCACGGATAGGTTTTGTAGTTGAAATTTAGTTTGGGTAATGACGGTGACAATTTTAATTCTAATATAAAATTATTGGTATGTGACTAAATCTTGGTATTTCCCGATGCCGGTTTGGGGTGTAGTTGGCATGTCTAATTGTGTATGGTTGCTATTTCTGTGGTCGCGGTTTCAACTCCGGAACGAGATCCCGGATTTTTTCTGGCGAGAAAAATTATTATGTTGTCGGGTACCCGTACCCAGATCAGGACAAATTATTAGCTTGTCGTCTGGTGGTTTTAAATGCAGGGAAAAGTGGCAGGAAGTTCCAATAGTAAAAATAGGGCATCTTCGTCCTTGACTTGAACCCGCAATCGCCCCTTCCCTTCCCCGCGAGCTACTTGCGGGTATGCATTGTAATTGAAATTGCAAATGCGATGTCGATGTAATCGATTGTCGGGTTTCACGCTTGGCTTCCTAGATGGCGTCTGTAGCTCCCGAGAAACAAAAATGTCCCGGCGCTCTCCAGAGATCGCTAGAAGCCACATATCAACCACTTATTAGTCATTTTGGTACTGCACTAGGCGTGTCATTAAGAAACTTATATTTATAATTTTCTTTGTCGCTCCAAATAAAATGTCGTTATTTTAAAGGACATTGTGAGATTTATTTTTTGCTGTTGTTTTTAGCATTTTTCTTTTGAAATTTCGGAGTGTTTTGTTGACTTTGTGGCTGAAGTTTGAAGGTTATTTTATTTGGCACTCGATACTATTTGTGTGACCTTTACTTAGCCGTCACTTCCGTTGTTGAATGTCGTTATCGCGTTAGCCACCAATCCCCCTAAACATACAGCGCTCATTAAAATGAATAAAATTTCCGTTGACGTTTATGTCGATGAACCGGGGTCGTTCAACTTTTTTGACCTGTTATAAATCCAAAAAACAAAGTTCCGAAGAAATCGCGGATATCTATCTGTTCTTCAGAATTTTGTTGTTGGAATCAACTTTTGTCGAATTGACACGTTACGCACGGTGGTGACAGGCTGTGAACTGTAATTTTTTTCTTAATTTAAACTTGACATTTGTTTCAAGCGGTTTTATCTAGAGGACTTGGTATTCGTTATATTGGTATTTTTTTTCTGTTCCGTCCATTATAAAATATAAAATAAAATCACTTTCTGAACGCGAAGAGGGCGCCATTAACCGTCATTTGCATAGGCCATTGGACGGCGTGCAAATTGGTCTTGGCATCAGCTGTACTGGCCTTCCGTTCACAGGTGTAGCGATGAAGGTGTTGCGAATGGGTTGTAATGGGCGTGTCAACGATTTCTTGGGGGTTGGTGGAAGGGAGGGTGGTGGATGTGTGTGTGGTGGATGTGTGTGTGTGTGCGGGACCGTTTTCGACCTCTGAGAGTGTCAGGTATACGTGCCTATGGACGGGTTGCTTTTACACGGGGGAGTACTAGGGAGATAGTCGCGCCACCTGGAGGGATGTTCGTAAAGTGGAACACCTTATAATTAATCACCCGATCAAGTGATAGTAATGTTTTTGACTGGTTTTTCCTGCAAATATAATTGTCTTTAATTAAACGATTGTGGTGTCTTTAGCTGGATTTTTAGTACGGTGAAGTGGGGACCCTCGGCCATTGAGGAGAGGAAACTGCATCTTTTTCGTTCAATATTTATTTCGAACATCAAAACGAAAAACTGTTATTACCGTTAACCGTTTTGATGTTCTAAATAAATATTGAACGAAAAAGTTACCGTTTCCTATCCTCAATGGTCGAGGACCCCCACTTCACCGTAATATAACGACTCCTAGGAAGAACTCTATTTGACTTCGTTTTACTGATTTTATGTATTTAATTAGTATTTTCTCAATATTTGTATTTTGGATTGTTGAAATTGGTTTTTATGACCAAATTTCGGTGTTTCAATTAAGAGTATAATACATACCCCCTATGGCAGGGGTCAAACGAGGGTGAAATGAGGACAAATAAGTTCTATTTTTGCTACTTCTGTTATTTTTTCTGCTACTATACTACTATGTATGTAGTCACAATCCCACTGATGGCTTCTGACCTAGGAAGGGATCTTTAACGTTTACGTTTCTCTGTAAGCGTCATTTCGGTTGACCCTCGTTGACGCGGTTGTTTTCGGATTGTCGCGTCGTGAGATGCGGATCAACAACGCCTATATCGAATGTGAGCAGCCCTTGAATCGGGCCCAGCCCATTTTCGAAAGCCGCGCCGTGGCCGACCAAATGTGTATTTTTTTCTCAGTTTCCCGGCCTCCGCACAGAGCGCGTGCAATTTTATTTGATGCATCCTATAGGAGGTGTCATAAACTACACGCGTTGTGCGACCGAATTCGTCGGGCTATTTTTTTTTCTTATTTTGAAAATTTAAAAGAATCAAACTTATTGTCTTTCCGCGTGTCGAAAATGGCTGCGAATCTCAAGGATCGGAAGCATTGCGTTCGATTTATGTCACTTGTGTTTTTTTCTTTTTCTTCTTCGAAAGAAATCCGTTAAAAATCTCGCAGCACGCAACTGGGGCAAAAAAAAAGTCTGGGAATAACTGCTTTCGTTGATCTTTACAGCTTTGATTAGGACCAGCAGTGATTGCTTATCAGTAAGGGGCAGCTGTTGACCTGTGGGGTGGGTCAAAGATGACCTGCTGGACGTGTCAATTAAATTATGATTTCCGGAATTCCGGGCTAAATTTGCAAAACTCCTCACAGGGCTCGCCTGATAATTTGGCCCAGTCTAGGCTTCTGACCTAGGTAGGGTTCGTTGAAGTAGTCCAGCTCGGGGTCAAGAAAAAATGTATCGGAATTCAATTTTAGATACCCGGCGCGTTTGAAGTTTCAACGCGATCGTCAATGAGATGTCGCGTGTTTCCCGTTCGAATTCCACGCGCGCCCACCCACTCATCAGCCTCCATTGTTCCCCTACGAAGAAAATGAACTGTCCCGATATAAAAGTAGTCTGACCGCCCCTTCTGCGGCGCGCGCGAAAGCAGCATCCCGGGCAAAGACGCTAGTTTCGTGTTTGAGGGTGGCTGAGTCACGTCTTTCGCGTCGAAGATTTTCGGGGTACCCAGATTTTCGGGCAACATTGTGAAATTTGTCGGCGAAGATCGACCGTTTTGTTCATTTGTTCCCTCAATTCTGGATTTATTGGTCCGTGCTCATGGATACGCCAATTCCGGTCCGGCGATTCCGCCGAAATCGCGCCGGTTATTCACCGACGGCGGCAAATTTTTTGTCCCCTTGCGCGATTCGCGTGTGATTACTGACCGGTGATCCGGTACGGAGTGGGCCGCCCGAGTAGTACGGACCGACCTCGGGGATTTTTATCGGCGTTGACAGCGACGTTTGCGCCGACGAGCGCGACGTAACAACTCCCGTGCTGCACGGTCTGGATTTTATCTCGCGTGGATGCGTTTTTGCAACTTCGTCTGTCTAGTTGTAATGTGACGGAATTTCGTGGATCGAATCCAGATACAATTAGTGTCGTTTCTGACTATTAGAATCTACTCCAAAGCGTACATTTTCGGAACTTTTGATGAAGATTCTGTGACGAGTGCGCTGCTGCAGAAAATTGGATTATTCGTATTGTTGACAGTTTGGCTAAAGATTCTGATCGCGGGTGGCCAAGATTTGGCCAAGATTCTGATCGCGGGTGCGTTGTAATTTCGGAACGAATGTGTTGGATTGACGAGTAGTGCTGTGCGCAAATGTTGACCACCACGTTGTTTTAAAAATCCAACGCTGAGGAAATTGGATTGTATGGGCGTGATTTGAGAACTTTTTGAGAACGATTAATATTGTGGAATCTGGGTAGGTGATTTTCGATTTGTATTTAGATAAAATTTAGAATGATACAAACTCGAGCTGTACACAAATCTACCACGAATGATCAGAAGCATGCCCCTTAACACCATTCGTGAAGCAGATCTACAGTTACAAAATGTCATATTCAATGAAAAATTAAAATAATCGATGAAGTCCAGGATTAAACTGGGTCTCGCCACCTCAGTCGTCTTAGCCCCAGTTTTGTCTTGACTTTATCATTTTAATTTTTAGATTGATACAGCTTGCACAAACTGTAAGCATATTTTTTGTGATGCGATCGGCTTCGTGCAATTATTTAATCGAATCTTGCTGGTCGGGGCAGCTTTAAAATCGAGATTCTCGATTGTGACGTCACGATTTTTTTAACAACTAAATAATAATTAGCTGGTTTGGTCAAGGTCAGGCCAACGAGTTTGTAAATTTTGTAAAAGTCCCAAAATTCTGCGTCAAAAAAATTCCGAGCAGATTTTGCCGCGGGTGTACCAGTATTTAATCGAATTATAGTTTTTTGTGCTTTTATTTGTTGTGCTCTTAGTTCTTGTGCCTAGTCGCCAATAAATCGGGCATCGATCTTTGACTAAAACGTCACGTAATCGCGTTTATCCGCGCCAGCCCACTTTTTTTTGGGCTCCCTAAAAATGTGGCTGGCCAAACTTGTCTGCTAGCATGGTTATTTTGCTTTTTTTTTTCTTCCACCTTCATTTTGGCGTGGTTAATCCAAAGAATTGGATGTATAGACTTTAGTACTAGTAATTTTTTTTTTGTTGCCAATCTGGGTCATTTTCTTTCGGCCAAAGTATTTTCTATTGATATAAAAATAATAGAAATTTGAAACTTTTTTTGTCACTTTTGCTTGGTTAGCTTGTTGGCCTACTGTGTCCGTGATCGCCGGTTCAATTCCCGGCTAAGACCTCTATAATTTTTTGAGCGAGAAATTCGTACGCGCGTCTTGCTTCAGAATGGAACTCAAAGCCGTATGGCTAATTCTTGTAGCAATTGAAAAGACGAGTTGGTCTTCAACCAGAGAAGATAAGAAACGGCAACTTCTTGGATAATATTTTTATTGTATTTTCGTTGAATTCATATAGTACAGTTTACGATTAACTACAACTTTAAGAAAATTATCTGTCAAGCCTTAAAAACATAAAATTTAACAGATATTGTAACTCTTTATGTGGGTCTAATAAATATGGAACAGCACGTAGATTTGACAAATAATTATTCATGGTGTATTTTATCTCTTGGATGAAGTAACTTTAGGCCATCCATCCATTCATCCATGAGATAAAACACAACATGAATAATCATTTGTCAAATCTACGTGCTGTCATAATAGTCTCCTCCGGGGCTGCTTGTGGGTATATGCATTGTAACTACAATTGTGAGCATATTAGCTGAGCATTTAGAAATTTTGGCTAACGAAACTACCATATTTTTCGTGACAATAATTCAACCGTGGTCAAATTCAAGCGTGTTTTTTTTCTATAAATAACGTTGATGGTTATTACGATAACGTAATGGTGATGGTGCAACGTCAATTGCAGTGTTTTTTTCTGTTGCATTTGTTCTGTTTCGAGTTGGCAGAGGACGCTTATTAGCAACTTTAAGAGCTGCTTTTATGTTCCATCTTGGACGATCGCGAAAGAGAAACGAAATTCATCAGTCTACCACTACCCATTTCGTTTGTTTTGGTGTGTTTTTTTTTTTTTTTTTTTTGCGGCGGTCTCGTCGATGTGGTTAGCGATCGCTGCGCCCTCTACCGGCTGCGCGGCGTGACCGCAAAACCGGGCGAGACGTCGTGGTGGTGGTGGTGGTGGTGGTGGTGCAGGGTGGGGGGAAGAGAGAGAAAGTGCGTGGCCGCGCCTCTCTCTTTGCCAAAGTCAATGCCGTCAGAGTTCAAACACCGCTCGGCATTGCGAGTGCGGGGTTTCCGGGGTTTTTCGCGTTTCCCCGCCGGGCGGTGTGGGGAAAAGGGAAGGCTTGAGCGAGATCGCGGAAGATCCGGGAGCGAGATTGGGCGGATGTCGTCAGCAGATGCGGTTGCTATGGCAACGACTCTTGGCCGTTCTTAATACTAGGACCGGCTTAACTTTAAAGAAAGATGAATGAAGATAATGGATGGGGTAGGGAAAGGATAGGGCTTAATGCGATAGGATTGGAGTGCCGTGTGGCATAGTGTTTAGCGCGTTTGGCCAATTCACCCGTGTCGGGTTCAATTCGCAGCCGAGACCTTCGGAATTTTTTGGACGAAACGAACACGCGCATTAATATATCAGGTGAGAAAATTAGGACATGTTCGTCCTCGTCCGGTCATTTGACGCCAGCGATAACCGATAGGCCACTCCGGGTGGTCACTTGCTTATACATTATACTGTAATTGGGATTTTCATTATAAACGAGACCAGCAGCGCCATTCCTAATTGGCGGATGTTAGCTCAACCACGCGAGGTATTGATCAACTGACTATCAATTTTACCTAATCGCAATTACTGTACGCTTTTATCCTAAAATTTTCTTTGACTTTTCTGTCAGTAGGATTAATAAAAATTAGAAATTGTTTTCGTACATTGAGTTGTGTATCTTAAAAAATTAAGGAGTCAAACTGAAATGACAACTACGTGTGTGTAAACCACTAAATTAGGTTCTCCACAAAATAGCGATAAATACGTACCGATTCATGCATTATAAGTCGGCCCCCGTGGCTCAGTGGATATGGTCACAGTCTACTAAGCGGGTGGTCCCGGTTCGATTCCCGGCGCAGGCTTTTGTTTATTCGATTCTGTGGTACTGGAATGCGCCCTTCACACATTGCCACAGCGACACGAGGGGTACAACAACCTCCTGTAATGCTATTCACAACAGTGATCCGGAATAATAAAAAATAAAAAAAACCTTTCGCCGTTGAGTTTGACGTGATCGTGACTTTGGTGTCTTATTTCGAAACGACTTGCGAATTTTTAGCATTTAATTTTCAATTTGGTTTCTGTCGTTGCAGAATTTTCTCAGCTGTCCACGAAGAAACTCCTGTCGTTTAACGGTAAGAACACATTTTTTTAAAAATTAGATTTCCGGATTCTAGTTATCGATGATAGTTTTTTTTATTATACATTAGCTTAAATCGGGTTTTAGTGGATTTTTGAAATTTTGTTCCACCTTAACATCAAGTACACGACCATTAACAAAAGTAGATAACCAAACGCGAGTTGATTTAGCCGAAAATAGCGCGATAATGTGATAGGAGGATCCAATTCCCACCCTAGTTAGTTACTTAGTTAATTCAACCTGTCACGTGAACTTGCTATATTAGTATCGTCGCATCAGCGCCTTCATTGCAAATGTAGTGCAGTTAAATTCATGTAAAACAATACGCAAAACATGCTCTTTTTGAACAAACATAAAACTGCAAAGATATCCTGCTGATACATAAGACTTTTTCGGCAAGTTTATTTTAACTAAGAAGCTGTCACTTATTATTGACGGCTTAGTGGTAGCTTCTTAGTGAAAATAATCTTGCCGCAAGAGATATGTATTATCAATCAGGATAGGTACTTCATATTTTTGCAGTTTGATGTTTGTTCAACAAGAGTGTGTTTTGTGTATTGTTTTACAGGTACAAATGCATTACATATGCACTGAAGGCGCTGATATACGACGCTACTTTGCTAGCCGCTACTGCAGATGCGGCTACAAGCAGCTTCGTGTGACATGTCGAATTAAATATGCTGAAGTCTTCTAGGCTGTGAATTGGACCCGCTATCACATTATCGCGCTGTCTTCGGCTCAATGAACATGCGTTATTTTTTCTGACTACATTTTTTTTGTTTAAATGCACGTACGCATTTACGGTTAAGGTTGATTTGTGATGGAACCAATCGCCAAGTCCATCGTGTGGCACGGATATTTCTGGGAATTCGCTGAGTTAGACTATTCGTCATGGCTGTCGCGTTTTAATCGACGATGTATTGGACACCCTATACCGTATGCCGCCGATTAGATGCGTCACTCGTTTTCGGCGGATCGTTCGTGTGGCAGCCGCGACTTGGTTTTAACCTTTCACCTCGTTGGACGATGGTGGCGCATTCCAGTGAGTCGAAGTGGTCATCTGGACGGCTGTCGTTATTTTCCGTCGTTTGTCCTCAGTGTTGGGAAGACGGAGCGGAAAAGTTCCGTTCCTAGGAACGGGTTCTTTTTCTGATGACATTTGGAACACACAAGTTCCTTTTTCTAGGACTTCTGAAAGCGGAACAGTCGTTTTTTTTCGCTGTTTTCAGAATATTTAAATATGATATATTGCACCTGTAATAATTTAAATATATTTTTAATGAGTACGTTCGCATTCAAAGTTCATTGGATAAAAATCCCATTTAGTAATGGTGCTGGTGATGTATTATTAGCTATTTACATCCGTTCAAAAAGTGATTTTTTCGTTTTTTTATCCAAGTAACGGAAAAGTTCCTCTTGAAAAGGAACCAGGAAACGATAGGTTCCTCTCAATTCCTGTATCCAGGTTTCTTCAAGAACTGGAACTGGTTACTTATTTCTTAGTAGGAAAAGCAACTGGAACGGGTTCCTTTGAAAAAGTAACGAGCCAAACGCACTGGCGACCTCCATTATTTTTCGTCGTCCCCCCCCCCTCACATTCTCAATTAAATGAATTAATTTAATGGGGTAGTGTGAGCAACTAATGGTGTGGGGGGTCGCGTTTCGGGTCATCTGGCCAAACACCTGTGGTGTGGTGACTACTAATTTGGCGTTAATTATCTCTTGAGGTGTTTTAATTATGCGTCTCCGGCTTTAGCTTCATCAAAGAGCGCGTAAGGCGTAGAGCGTCAAGCGTGAAACTGTCATTTGTTGACACTAAGGTCCATCAGTAAATTGAGCAGTTAGAGGCGAAATTGTCTGTTGGCCTTCTATGCCTGAGATCGCGGGTTCTATTTTTCGAGCGAGAGAAATTTGTAAGAAAAATTGGCTTGCAGAAATTGTAAAAGATTTGCCCCCGAAAACCTTTCTCAATTCCAATTTGGTGACCTTTGACCGCAATCGACGGGTCAACGACACTCTTGCTGCGATTTTTTTCGGGACGAGGTTAAGGCCAAAACTCAAGGGTCGTTTGATGCTAGTTCGACACTGTACTTGCCACAATGTTCACTGCAAAATAGGTGGTCTTAAAATAGCCACTTTTCTGTCTACTAAACAACTGAACATCACTTTGTGTTTAGTTTCAGGAAGTCTGGATGTTTCAGATAAACCTTTGAATATTAAGCCTGATTCATAGTTGAAATTTATTTTGTTTTTACTTTTTTGTTAGCCTGAATCTTTTTCCTGAACCTTTTTCAAGCTAGAATTTAACCTTTTAACTAGTTATGCGTAACAGCTTTAATTAATTTGCTTTGTCAACAAATTCGAATTTTCCAATACCAATTATCCAAGACAAACCTACTGGTACATATCTCCTTTCCTTTCCTAGGTACAAGAATAGGGAAACCGGTTATTGAGACAAATGATATTAATACTGTTGTTTCCTCAATACGAATTGTGGCATCGAGCGAAAATAGAACATTATTTTTTAAAGATAAATAGGAAATTAAAATGATTATGATTATAAACGAAGAATTTGATTTTCACAGTGTGGTTGAGCCGAATAGGAGTGGCGCTGCTGTGTTAGTTTATTATGATAATCATTTTAATTTTCAATTTATCTTAACAAATATTTGTTCATTTTTAATAGCTCCATTTTCGCTCTATGCAATATTTTATATTGAGGAGATAAATTAATAACCGGTTGCCCTATTCTTGTACTTGGGGAAGGATAGGAAATATGTACCTGTAAATTATCTTGGCTAATTGGTATGGAAAACCCCAATTTATTGGCAAAGCAAATTAATTAAAGATTTTTCGCATAACTAGTTAAAAGGCAAATTAATAGCTTGAAAAAGGTTCAGGAAAAAGATTCAGGCTAAAAAAAAAGTAAAAACAAAATAAAGTTCAACTATGAATCTCCAGAGTATTTATGGAATTTAAAGCGTGGTCGTTACGTTCTATTACGTTCTATATATTCTTTAGCTGGTAAAGAAAAATCGAAATTTTGAAATAAATGGGACGTGAATAACTTTTTTAATGAAATTAATCTCGGAGGATTGTTGGTTAGATTACCTATTTTTTTGTGTAGCCCCCTCCTCCCATAACCTGCGGAAAAATCCCTGTTATAACAGGCACGAATATCGCCCGTACCTTCCTGAAAAGTAAATTTGCGTTATGTGCTTGCTCCGCGAAGTTCAAAGGAGGTCTTCGTCGGAACACGTTTTGAAATCCTCCTGAGACCACAAGGTCACCAACCTGTTCGTATTTTTTATTATCGAATTGTTCAATGTGAAACAATGCATTTTGCCCCTCACCTGGTCAACGAAATGACATTTGGTGAGGGTCATTTCCTACTCGAATTTAATTTTTGAGGTAAAATATATTATTTCACATCTTGATTAATTTTATTTACTGTTGATAAGGGTATAAAAGGTTGGAAAGAGAGGGGGGTAGTTTTGCCTAGTCAATGCTTCCCGGAACTAAGTAGGAATTTATAACGTATACCTGAGACAGTACAGATACAGGTCCCACGGCTTTACATCTCTCGCCCGAAAAAAATCCGGTGAATTCGGTCAGGAATTGAACCCGCGATCACGGGCATAGTGAGCGAACACTCTTGACCATTACGCCATCGGATTTAAAATAAATATCCATGCAGATAGGTGGTGGGCAGGTCGGTCTTTGGAGGCGTTTTTCTTTTCGGGAAAGACTTTGTAACATTTTTTCTAAACGACAGTTGGCTCCTTCGAGAGCGAGAGAAGAGAATCCGATAGTTTCTTGCCCGCCACAACTATAATTAGAGGCAATAAGTGTTTGCGCGCATCTACTGGGGGGCGGGTGCGTCTCAGTACCTCGGTGGTGTGCGCAACGGGTTAGTGTTTGACCGTCGGGTACGGCGTATTACCCGGGCTCGCCGATAGTTCGGCGGATGACATTTCCCCCGCCCCCACAATGTGAAACTTTATTTTTAAACGAACGAAGAAAGCTAAATTCGCGCGCACCTTCGAAATGGATGCTAAGCCATGGAACCGATCCCCTGTGCCTGTACGTTGTCTGGTATACGTCAAAGATCCCTATCATTTTGAAAAAGAAACCGATCACTTCCTTTCGTAGAAAAAAAATACAAACATAAACCGACCACAAGCATGAGTTTTAACATCGGTACCGTATGTCGGTTCTGAGCGCGACGATGAACGACGATGACTGAAAACGACGATGGTTTGGTCACATGGGTTTTACCACATGTGTTGGTACACTCTGTATTTGTGCCTCAAAACAAAGTTATGAAATGAAAAAATCTTAAACTATAGTCAAAAATACTTTTAAAAATTATAAAAATGTAAGAAAATGTACAAAAAAAAAATGTTAAAATGTAAAAATCATTCAAGGTTCTCTGTACATACGTTTCCATGCGACCAAGCATTTCATCAGCCGAGTTATCAATGATTTATTAGTTCCTTTCGTTTGATGAAAGAACTGATTGAGTAGTTTTTTTTTTAAACTAAACCAACACTGACGACGCGATGTGTGATCAAACTACGATCTCAGCCCTGCTCTTATGATGTTTGGATGATGCCAGATTTCTAACAGAAATGGTTGATAGGGAGGGGGAGGAGGGCCATTGGCCTTTTTTTACGTTCGCTTTCTGCGCATGCGCGGCAACGGATGCGCCAGGGGATATAAAAAAGTAATGGTGGGAATGGCGGGGAATTGAATGGGGCTAGACGAAAGTAACCAGGAAAGGAAATGTGTAGATGTTCGAGTGGAATCGAATGGAATACTTTGGGATATGTTTTTCTTTCACGTGGTCTTGGCTTGACCTTTTTTATGAGCCATTCCGGGGCCGGTAAGACATCCGGGGTCTATGTTTCAGGAGCTGGGGGTTCCAAATCTCGGATCCTTCCGTAATGATCTCCCCAGAGTGCCGTTCGTGGCGGTCGTTTGGCGCCATCTGGTGGCGTGACGGCAAAACGGGTCGTTTTATTCCGGGTGTCAATGATCGGAATGGCGGAAATGTACGAGTAGAGGTGTTTAGTTAGGTTTTTTTTGTAGGCTTACCGACATATTCGAATCTACCTTCCCCACCCACAGGGGTGACCTGTACATGTATTTCTGGAATAGAACGTTTGAATTATTTGCTTCTGTGTTCAGAAAGCATAATGCGTTTTGTTATTGGTAAGTTGGTTGTATTTTTGTCGAGTTTATCGCTTATTAGCGATTTCTTTCGCGATTTTTGAGGTCATATTTTTTTTGCCGCACGGATTTGAATCTACGACTTCGCCAAACTCCAATTTTTCCATCCTGTTTTTACATGATCGCGAATCGAGTAAGTTGCCGTTTCTCGACTACGACTGATTCCACTTACTTTCCCGTCCCCACTTCTAGATTTACCCCATAAATCAAGATAAAAAGAAAATGGCGGCTGATATTGTGAAGGAGGGGAGAAATTAAGGGATGTGTCGAATCCATTCTGATAGTGTCGAGAGACAAGACAGCTCGCGAAAAAATAAATAACGAAACTGAAACAACAGGGCCTTGTGGGGGCTGTGGATAAAGCAATGTCGAGGGCAAAAAGGTGGAAGGGATAGAGTGCATGCTCACCACCGACTTTTCTTGACTTTTCTGGGACAAGTTTCGGTCCTGAGGAATAGGCCATTGGTGCTAATAAGAATTCTGTTCTTACTGCTTTTTGCAGATTCGTAGATCCTCGCCAGCTCTGGTGCTGTTTCAGTGCAAGATTAGTATACAAATACTAATCTTGGTTTAAGTGCTGATAATGATTTTCTTTCCTTCCGTTTGATAATTAAATGCATCTAACGGCTAAGTTACACGTTCAAGACATGAGCGACCTGAAAATACGGTGTCGAGTGGGGTGCGTAGTGAAACTGAC
>JAUJYS010000338.1:0-24760 GCA_033995665.1 Melogona broelemanni
CTGCCCCTCACATATCTCCATAGAGATCCGAGGGTGCAGTATTCCTGTAGTGCACTAGGCGCTACGGTGAATTTAAAAAAAAAAATTTGAAATATACAAAAAAAAATTGTGGGATGGTTTGATTCTTAAGTAAGAAAAATAATTTCTTAATAAATCCAGAGTTATCCAGAGAAGACTTCATTTTTTATTTATCGTTGAAACTAATCTATCGAACAAAAATAACGTTTCATCAACCTCTGTTGGCCGTGGTCTCAAACCATTGGAACAACATTGGGCTACACTGTATACTTCCAAGGCTTCCGGGTTTCTATCTTTTAGTCTCTTTGGTGTGCACGAGGTAGCCGACGGGACGAAAAACTCGGCACGCACCGTAAAAAAATATATAATTACACATTTTTGCCCCCACCGACAATGTCCGTCTCTCCGGTATGGTCATTGATATTTCTGGTAAGTCCTTGTATGTTGTGTGTACGTACGGGGATTGGATTGTTAAGAGGAGCCACCGGGGCTGATTTGGTAAGCACACGCGAGAACGCGCGTTGAATGTGCCGGTTGAATGATCTGGCGAATTACATTCGAAAAATATGCCGTGGTCGTATCTTGAATCGTTGGCTTTTGCTATAAAAAAAATTGTTTATGAAATCCACTTTACTCAAAGCCCTACGGGGCTGCATCATGTTAGTTAATTAATTTGAGAAACCTTAGAGCCAAGATAAAGAAAAACGTTAGCGATATACAGTAATTGCAATTTGTTACCGATATCGCTCAGCTTCTAGCGGGCACGTTTGTAATCTTGGAATTAATTTTGTATTATTTTGATATTATTATTGTATTATGAATTTTGCCCCTACGGGGCTGCATCATGGTAGTTAATTAATTTTGAGAATTATTAGAGCCAAGATAAAGAAAAACTTTAGCGATATACAGTAATTGCAATTTGTTACCGATATCTCTCGGCCAATATTTGGATTTTTCGATTAACCCAAATCCTTAGTGGCGTCTCTCGTAGGACTCTGCTTTACTGTGATTACGTCGTTATTTTTCGTTTAGAAGGGGAAGTGGGGAGGGGGAGGGAAATCATGAGTTGTCAAGATGAAATAGTTTTAATTTTTAAAGATCAAGTCATTTGTTTTTTGGAAACATTGTTTTTGACGAGAAATAATTTTGCCGGTACCGGGATTCGAATCTACGATTTAGCGATCCATCTCAGGCCTCTCAACCAATCAACTCGGCCATCCTATAGAGGGCTGAATTTTTATTTTATTTTTTTAAAGAAATATTAGATTTTATTTTTTACTGAGAAATATATATATATATTTTTGTTGTTTTGGCAGACGTAATGGAGATTATGCGATATGTGGCAACTTGGGGAAGGGGGTAGATACCACCATTATTTTGTAGCGCCATCTATTGCGTAATAATAAATATTTTTCTTTATTCCATTGCGGGAATTATTACCGGACATTTGTGTGCAGGGGAGGGGGGGATTGCATGGCCGAATAGACGCGAAGGCCATCCTGGCGTGCTTAACCATGTCAATTTTATGGGTATCTTATGTAGAGTAATTTGTTCTTTTGTTGCATTTTGACCGCTGTTCCGTGCCAAAATTGCTATGCATGCAGGACTAAGTCGTGGCCAGTCTCTCTGGCATAGTCCCAAAAAAATATGGCACCCGCCAGCATCATCGCCATTCATTTTTGTACGAAGCAACAAAAGACGTATAAAAAAAAAACTCATCTTTAACCCCTTTTTTGTGCTCGCGTTCGGGAAATTGTGTCAGTTAAGCAAGTCGCGACTGTTTCTCCATTGTTACAAAAGCGTCTTTATCTCTTCTCTCTCCTTCCCACCAGCACCACCAAACTCAATTTATGATATTTTCGAATTGCACGTTTATCTTTTATGAGTAGCTCTTTTTCCGTACTGTTGGTCGTTTGACTGCTCGATTATAGGTCATCGTATTTTTTATATATTTTTTTTCGAATCGTCTCGTTCTCTATTGAAATTGAATTCCAATTTCTCGTTTTGATGCCATGCCATCGTTCATTTCGAGCGGCCCACATTTCTTTCACTACCACCGATGGAAATCGGCATTCGATTTGGCGATACATCAGTGAATGGCAACCGAGCCAACGAATTTTATTATTGTAGAAGATAAATGCCATTTTTACAGTTGTCGTTCTGATTTTTTTTTCCGCAATTGCGAGGAGAAATCAAAAACTTTTGGTTTTTGTTATTTTTTTTTTCTAATAAAAAAAATTAGATATACACTTTGGCGAACAGTTATTTCTTTTATCTTTTTCCACAACAATTTATGCCTGTCTCATTAAACTGCAATAAGTTTTTCAATCGATTGTTTATTGTTGCAGAATGTGGTTAGTACTTCATAGAGTCACTGTTTGGGGTTTTTTTTCAAATAACTATGAAATGACTAATACAGGAATTGGCAATAACGGTGGTGGTGGGGCGCCAGTAGTATGCACACGTTACTGAAAGGCATGTGCGTTAGTGAATGGATCCCTATGTAAAACCGTTGTAGCGATTAAGATTGCCATTTTTCAAAATTGCAACTTTTGTTTTGCGACTGTCGTGGTGGCGGACGGTATCTCCCGATCGATTGGATTGCGACAGTCGCAGGTTTTTTTTTTTTGTGAGCGGTGCTGATTTTTAGATTTATTTATTCATTTTTTTTTTGAAACCGTATACCGGTGTTTTTAGTCTGGCCGTGAACCCTATTGCAGAGTTGGCGCTTGTTGTAAGTCTCAGCGCTTTGTTGACAGGACTTTCCATTTAGGTGTCGCAATTCGAAACCCGTGGTGGTTGTTTGTGGCGTGGAACTGGCGACGTTATTCCCTTGCCCGTCTATACACACGATCACGCCCCCGGCGCAATACGAGCACGTATCGATTCCGCGAATCGCGCTCACCTCTCGCGTACCACCCCCGCCTCCGGTCCTGCACCCTGATTTTACCAGACGTGACGTCTTGTGTGACTTAACCACGATTGTCGCTCACGCTGGGCAGTTTATCAGAAATTAGGTTCAGTTTCCAAAGCCGACTACGTATAAAACACTATTTTTAAGAATAATTTTTTTCTTAAAAGAGAGAGGTGGGGGAAATTGGGATTACGGAAAAGTGTAAATATTTCCTCTTCTATCATAAGGTGGAATAAATAGCAATTTTTTTTAATTTGCCTGTTTCAGCCGGCGAGGCCATTAGGCCGACCTGAATTTTGTCACGTAGCCCCTGTGGCATCATCATGCCACACGGCATTGTCAACGGCATAAGCTGACTTTTTAGGTGAGCAATCGCTCACCCAGAAGGTCAGGTGACACATACGCACACGTTTGTAGAACGGTGTCGCGTTATGAAAAATTAAGCTGCCTTTTGGCGCCTCGTTGCAATCTTCCACTGCGTTGATCGCTCTCAGTGGTGGCTCCCCCTTGCGTTAAATCTGTCTTGAGCTGTGTAAGCTTAGTCTTAAACTGGGGAAAGAATTCTCTCGAAAATTCGAAGTGACGTTCGTTGCTTCACATCGCGCGTCAACGAATGAGTCAAATGAACTTTAGTTGCTGGGTGGTCGCTCGAGTGACGCGGTGAGACTGAACAAATTCGGTCAGTGGTACAGTTTACGTTTCCTCCTTTCGATGTGATGGTGTCACTCTTACATCAGATTTTCTGTTCCGTTACTTCTTTATCCGCGGTGACGTCAGACTCGCGTAACGTCACGTCGAGTTTTGTGAGCACGTATTTATCGAATAATTCGCCTTGATGTTTTTGACCTATTCAGGTTCACTACAGTGATACAAGTAAATAAATACAGTACTGCTCACAATAGGTGAAAATAACATTTATTTCCAATTATCATTTGCACTAAGGAGTGTATTTTAAACAAGTACTAGCAGAGTGAGTTGTGATATATTAACACGTCTAGTGATTCCGGGGCGTTCTACATTCTGTATTTTAATGGGGTTTTTTTCTCGGGGAAATTTGTCAGTGTCAAAGTTTATTACTTTTACCCAGGCCACGTCATTGATGAGTCAAAGATTGGTCTGTCTGGGTGGCCGAATTGAAAGGGGTGGCGGGGGACGGGGGGGAAATACCGGAGATATAATTTATTACTTTCCGTGCTGGCGTCGAAGCCCCAACAGCAGCACCACTAACGTTTTGAGCATTTTAAATATTTTTTCGATGGAAACGCACGACGTCCGTTACTCACTCTGGGCTCACGTCAAGTCAAACGAGACTTATGGACGAGGGACGGTCGATTTGTGGTGGAGAAAAAAAAAATGAAATGCCACGAATACTTCTTTCACGGTCAACTTGCTCACGCCAGACTCTATAACCACACCGCCGAGCCCAATAACGCTTTCACTTTACCCTCTTGAGACCACCACTAACTTTTTTGTGAACATTTTTTCGTACTGAAGCGTAATCTGCGTCAGTTCGCCGGAGGTGCCTTGTGGTGTAGTGGTTAGCGTGTGTCGAACTATTGTGTCTGTGATCACGGGTTCAATTCCTGACAGCGACTTGTTAATTTTTAGGGCGAAGGAAATTCGTGCACGCTCCTTTCTTCTGAATGGATGTTGAGGCGTGTTAGATCCATTACAGATCCATAGTTAGGTAGACCTAGGCCTAGACTGGGCAAAATTACTAGGTTATGAGACGAATATGATATTTTGTACGTTGTGCTCAGTTCGTACAATGAATAAAAACTGATTGATTAAATAAATAAATAAATTTAGTAAATCTTAATCTACCAGTTACAGTGGTTAGACAACAGTTTAAAACGAATGAAAAAAGCTAATTCACCAATGCCGTGGCACGAGCTCGGTAGGTCGGCAGCTGCCGCAAACTAAACACTCCTCTGCTCTGTCGTGCATTTTGATTTTACCCTACGTATTTTTGAGTTCGCAAATTATTTCGTAGGAAACGTCCAAGACGAGGTCTGGTGGTCCCGTGAGAATAACGCGCCTCTTGGAATAAGGATACGATTTATTTTGTTTTGTCTAACTGGTATTGGCCAGATATTCAATAACTGGCGGCGTGTGTGGGTCGCGCTGGTGAATCATCGCCGCCGCCCAGTTAAGTCGTCTGCGTTCCCGGAATTTCAATAAACAAACCCGCGGCTGATGGGAAAGTACGGCCGACACCTTGGATGCTCAATCTAAGACCACCAACGTGTGTGCTGCGTGACTACGTAAACACGTACAGAAACGCAAATAAACAATGGTGGTTGTCTTTGGTCAACATGTTGAGGCAGTGTTGGGTAGAAACGGAACGGAAAAGTTCCTTTCCTAGGAACTAGGTTCCTCTTTTGAAGGATACCGGGAACTTTCTGGGTTCTTTTTCTTAGGAAGGAACTTTAGGAACGATTTAAGTTACTTTTTTATTTTGAGGAACTGGAACGAAGGTTCAGTTTCTAACTTTCTGTGTATGTTTCAGTTTTTTTTTTTTTTTTTTTTTTTAAAGTCACCGTTGCGCCTAGTGCACCACAGGACTACTGCACCTTCGTGTCTCTATGGAGATATGTGAGGGGCAGGGGGAAGGAGATTGGCAGCTGGTATAGCCAGACTACAGGATCCACCCCTGAGCTCTGGACTCCCTAATGGAAGCTCAGGGGTGACACCAGTACCGCAGCTCGTCGAATGCTCGTCGAAACGACTGCTTCTTCCGGGAATCGAACCCGGGACCACCCGCTTAGTAGTCTATGACTATAGCCACTGTACCACGGGGGCCGCACAAAATCTTTCCTTTTTATAAAGGAACTAGAAATAGCCAGGTTCCTTTTAATTTATGTACGTGTACGTATGATTTCGGGGAAAAAATAACTTATTTCCTCCTAGTGGGGATTTCAGAGAAAACTTATTTCCTTTTAATTTCTATAGGAACTGGAACGGGTTTATTTTTCATGGGAGGAACCGGAACTGGAACGGTGGCTGTTTCTTTTCAAAAGGAACGAACTCAACACTGTTTGGAGGGCGACTGTTTTGTGAAACGAGTGTCTGTTGATAGACGACTGTGCACTTTTGAGAAGGCGTCATCTCCAATTGCAAATCGACTAATCTAAAAATAAAAATGATTCAGCCGCGTCTGGAAGAGTTTCATAGAACTTGACTGTGATATACCGACGTCAATACGTGATTGATCAATCTGGCATGTGTTATTTTAACCGCTTTGTGGGTTGGTCTGTAGTACTTCCCGTCAAACGTGAAGTGGTTGGATGGAGGGTGCGCCGAAAGTCGCGTCACTCTCGCCAAATGGCGTCCACGGGTCAAAAACTAAGTTTTGTACCTTGTTGCATGGACGGCGTTGGTTAGAAATTCCGAAGGTTAATATGATTGGTATTCCCTCGGTTTTGCTAGTCTTTTTAGTTTTTTAAACAACTAAAAACTGGTCTCGCCTTGAAACGACACTTGTAAAAGTGGAAATGTCAGCCGAGACCATATTTTTCGAAATGTAGAGTGGCGTGTTTAAGCAAATTTTGAATGAGCGGAAAACGGCATTCGAATAAACTTAACCGCAGGTTAATACAGACATGCTATGTTGTTTTCAACATTGCATGGTCTTGGAACGTCATCTGGAGAGAACTTGGAGACGAAAACGTAAGCCACCTTAACAAACAGTGTAAAAAAAAAGGAGCAAGAACTGTACACAAAGTATTATTGAATATTTAAATTCGTGGTATCCTGATCAACAACTATTTAACGATACTATTTTACACAACGGCTCCTAACGTCCATCCTAACAAAAACTGCGCTGGACTAGCTACTTAAAGAAAAAAGTCTGTTTTACAGCCCTAACGAAACTGGATTGATGATTATATTTCTCAATGCCGGAGCTCCCACACTGTATGTATTACATGCATGAACGGCAGGCGGTATTTCTAAATACGGGAGGGAGAAGGGAGAAAAGAATAAAAAGATGGCCGCCTGCCAAATTCTGTCTTTTAGCTGCGCTAAGCCTAATACATGCGGGGGTCCAGCTACACTCACGACTCTTGTCTCCAATTGTTGCATGGACTGCCGGGGATGGTTTATTGCCCAAGTCCGACTGTCTCTCGTTGGCTGCCGGGGACTCTCTTTCTGTCCCCGCGCGGGGCTACATCATGTATCTCTTTGCTCAGTTATGAGGGCTATTTATTGCGACAGTTAAATTATTACTTTCATTTTTCTTGTTCTTCGTTCGGAGCGGGGGAGAGGACCTCGTTATACGTCCGGGGACTGGTGGCCCGGCTGGCAATCGACTGGCATTCATCATCGCTGGTATATAACAAGAGGCAGTGTCTCTTTTTTTTTGTTGTTGTTTTCGCCGGACATAAAAAATGGATGTCGTGGTGGTGGTCGGGCTCCTGTTGGATTGCGACGCCGACGACGCCGCCGGCGATACGGTGCACTACACGGTGTGCGTGGAGTGGATAATTCGGATTAGGAATTAAGCATTAGGATTAAGCATGCCAAGACAGGCGTAAAATTAATTTTTATGCATTTAAAAAAATATATTATTTAAATACATGTATATGGCTCGTTCGTATTTTATAAAAAAAAATGTTTGTTGGGTTTCGTGGACCCGCCTTTGATGATTGACCCGTTTGTTGTAATGTGACCCGCCACCCCCCATTTTCGGGTGACCCGTTCTGCCGGCGGCCATTTTTCGCGGACAACTAGATAGCAGGAGTGGCCACTGACCCGCCGCGCTCGCGAAAGGAATTTTCCGACGTCCGACGATTTTTTTATTATTCTTTTTCGTTTGCCAGACGATAACTCGGGTCTCGGTACATGCAAAAAGGACAGAGACCCATTACTCATTTTCTCGTTGTTCCGCTCGCCTAGGTATTTAGCCGTCTGCGTCGCTACAACCGTAATACGACGGCGAATAAAAAAAATCTAACCCCTACCCCCCTTCAACTGGAACCTGCGTAACGCCACCCCCTCCCCCTCCTTCTCGTTTTTTGAACAATGTCAGCTACCACACAAAAGATAATTGGCCTTCGCCAACAAAAAAAGCTTGCCTTTAATAATTCAGAATAAAGACGTTTCAGGGTGGGCCCGTGGACCTGTTTTTTTTAAGTCGAAATTTATATTCGTAGGAAATAGATCATGCATGGGCCAGCGGTTGCGCCGGGCCGACGATGGCCTATCCTTAAAGCAATGCGAGGAGGAGGAGGGGGGGCACGAAATACGAGCTGTAAGGTTAGAGGCGGTTAACCGTAGGATAAAAGGCGTGTGTAACAAGTATGGTCAATTCACCCCATTTTTGTTTTGCAGTTTTTGTGGCTTGAGGCATTAACTAACTTCTCCGTTTGGTCTGGTATGGGATCAATATTTTCAGTTTTAATATTTTCAGCTCAGATTTTGCCTAGCCTTGATATATTACGGTACCTAGGCCGGGATCTTTAACGTGTTCCTGACATTGCAAAGATATCGGGATCTTTAACGTGTTCCCGACATTGTACAGGCAACAGGTACGAATTTATCCGTACCGCCCTACAGTATAAGTTTTTTTTCGAAGAGACTCCATTTTTTACGGACTAATCTTAACGGGTTTTCCACCTAGTTGCTCTTGCACCTGCCTGGTGGTGACGACAGGTGACGGCAGCGCCGCCTGTGTTGCGCTGCGGTTAGGTTGTCGCGACCGTCTCTGGCTCATTACTTACCGCGCTACGCGCTTTTTCACTTTTTTTTTATAAACTCTCTCTTTTTGTGTTCGTTTGAAAGTCTTTCAACTCTCGAGGTACCTGTATAAATGTCGGTAATTTTATTTTTCTCCTCAGTTCACTTGATCATGCGGGTTATTCAATGACGCCCATAAAAATTCGGTTTTTGGCTATAAATATAACTAGGTGGGCTGGTTTTCCTTTTTTTCTCCACCTTCCCTCCCACCACCACCCTTATGAAGGGTTCGTGGTTAGGCAAGGTTGAGATATATAGGTTTTTTTTGCGGTTGTTGTTTTTATTGGGCAGCTGGCGTATGGCAGCATGGGTGGCCGATTTTTTGACAATAAAGAGCTCCTTTTGTTTCGGCTCCGTCTTTACTGACTCTTTAACTAGCCGGAACGCGTTCAATAATCTATGGGGACCCGTAAAAGAAATAATGGACCTGAATTAAGTTATTTTTTTGTTTGTGCGTGTGTGAGCGTCGTGGCATTGTTTCGCTCGGGTGGTGCTTTAAACTGACTTGTTACAAAACCGACGATTTTCTTCGCAGTTTCTGCGGTTTTTCGAAGCAAACGCGCTGTTGCAGTTGCATAAGTCCTTAATAACCGATCGATTTGGGTTAGTCTCGTTAGTCGATAATAGGCGGCGTTACGCCACCAATTTTTATTTATTTTTGTATTGGGGTGAATATCTTTATTATAATCCTTAAATTCTGTAGTTTAGGTCCGTCAATGTGCCTTGTCAGTTCACCTTCTATCTATATACCGTATATTAGAATCATCGATATTATCACGACTATCGATGGAGTATGAAACCCTTTTTAAAGCGAAGACCGCGTTGTGACGTCATGTAAGTCGTGTTATATATTCCCGGGCGTAGCCGGGACGAAGGTCTAGTACAAGTATAATATGAAATGCAAATATATTGCTGAAGACTGCCATTGCTTATGTACCTGTAAATGTATTGATAAATTTAATCCTTAAAACTATTGGCTTATAGATCGGTCTGCTTTAAGATACTTCGGGGTGGTAAGAGGTGCTTAGGAGAAACATGGTCAGGTACAATATAGGGTATTGGTCAAGTTCATTGGCTTCGTGTTAAATTTAGTTGCTTGTCTCAGACTTCCAAGAGCGCTTGCTCAATCTTGATCTATGAGCAATTGCTCTGTGTCGTCGTTTCTGACGTGTATGTATCTGGGGCTTAACCTGCGCAATTGTTGCTCGGTTGGAATTTCTCTCTCGATGCGTCTCGATATCGTTTTTCTGACGTAGACGTCGTCAATTGTATCTCTCATCTGTTCGTGTCATCTCTCTTTCTCTCCGCGGTGCCGTCGTGTTCGACGTGTCTTTCTTTCAAAATGCCGTCAGACTTGTCCTTCTCTTGTCTACCGCTTTCGCATCTGAAATGTCGAAGCTCATTGAGATTTCGTGCGTTTTTTTATTTGAGATTTTCAACCATTAAAAAATGAAATGAGCGATTTTTTTTTTTAAATGTCTTCGACACATGTTCTATTGGTGATTGGTAAAACTGTTTCACATTAATTTAAAATCAATCATTTTTGTTTTATTCTTAATTTTATTTTTTTTCCACCTGTTGTGTTTTGCTGAAATGCAAAGATTGATTAGTGTCACTAATACTAACTGTATTCCTCTTTGGTCCACAAAGTTATTTTGCGAATTTTTGTTATTTTTTTTTTCATACGATTTACCTGTATGTGAAAAAATGGCTGCAATGGAGCAGTTGATGTTGATGAACGATTGATTAGTGTCACAATTCCTAACCGAACACAAAGTTATTTTGCGAGTTTTTGTTATTCTATTAATTTTTTTCATACGTTTTACCGGTATTTCAAAAAACGTTTTACATTCATTCAAATTAATATTTGTGTAATTTGCCTATTTGTGTCAATTTTCGCGTCTATTATGTTGTGGTGATATTTACTATCCAACGTACTTGATCAATTTCTAAGGGTCTTCGAATATTGCTGGTGAAAAAGGAGCTGTTTTTTGAAGAGAGCTTGAGTCGCGATTCAACGGCGCGTGGCGTGCTCAAACGAAAAATAGTCTTGTCTGCTCAACTTGACCGGAGTTTATTTTTGCCAAAGCGCGCGCTCTCAAACGAATTCGTCGTTTTTTTCTGCTGGGGTAATCAATTATTGTTCGCCTTATCGGGGGGAGTCCCTTTTTAACTGGCCGATGCGTCGGTCAAAAAATTTGCGTTGGCGGCCACGATTTTTGTCCCGTCGAACACGCGACGAAAATAGCGACCACACTCTTGTTTGTGCATTTAAAGTTGATAAAAAAATCAATAATCGTGAACTGGTTTCTCATTCGTGGTTTTTTTTTCCTTTCTCGTTTCTTCGAACAGTGTCTTGATGTCATGAGCAACACGATCGGCGTAATCAGGATGACGGGGAATAATGGAACGTCCAGGCCCGCCCGGATTTTATCGCTATCCGTCGTCGTTTTCCTGACGCTCGTCCAATGGGTCGCCTGTCTAGGTAAGCAAAAACCGTCAATTGTCTATCAAATGGTGCCGTGAGTTTTAGTTGAGCGTGGACGTGGTACAAGATACCCCGATCACAGTAGGCTACTTGATTCACGTAGTTTTTCATGGTGTGGTATTGCAACTTCGGCTGGAGTTGTTTTAACGAATTTGATTGATGCCACTTTTCTATCGCGAATTGAAAATTGGAGTAGTATTTAACTTAAGTTTGCGGTTTTCCAACGTCTTCAAACTTTGTTGTAAAATGTGTTTCAAAAATTTTCTTTGGAATTTGGAATTGTTTTTTCAATTTATTTCGAAGCGAAAATCGTAATTGGAACAACATACCCTTTACATATGAATAATTAAAGCCAAATTAAAAAATAAATGAGATGTACTGCAGATAAGTGATATATCCTAACATAAATTAGAATATTTTGCGCAGCAATTTTCCAATTGTTGTGTGTTTATCGTTTTGTGAATTGCTATTCCATCCATTTCTTTGTGTACTGTAGTTGTTCCAAAAATGACGTGTGCGTATTGTTGATGCCACATTCTGAATTACATTTAACGCACATGTAATTGAAACTCGAGTCTATTGGTACAGAAACCAACTTATTACCATTCCGCAGCGAATGGGCTTGCACAATGCCAGATGGCGCTTGGAATTTAAAAATGATTAAACAAAAAATTTGGCCGTTTAAGTCAATGACGTCGAGATCAGCTGCGTAATCGCCATGCAGACGTTGTCCAGAGACACGGCCGATATTTTTGACTACCAAAAGTCGTGTCAATTGTCTATCTACGAGAATATTTCTACGCCATCGCAGTGACATTAGTCTTCGTGGTTGGGGGATCTGCGGCGAATAATCGAACTATATTTTATCTGGTGACATGTTGCTGCTGCCGTTGCTTTATCTATTTGAAGAGAAGAGAGAAAAAAAATAACATTTTAGTTAAGGGCTAGAGCGAGTACCTAACCAAGAAAGAAAAAAAAAAGCTGGCGATAAAAAAAAAACCGAAACTAAAATGAGAGAGAAATATTTGGCCTTTAGTTGCGAGTCGTGAATCTCTTCAAGATCCGTGACATGTTTGTCTCGGGGCGAGCTGGAGCGAAAATGCTCGGAATGTTACCGGCGATGTTAGTTTTGTGTTTCTCTCTCTCGCTCGCTTATTTGGCTCCGGCGCTGTACCGTGCGTGTTAGTAACAAAGAGCTGCAAGGGGTAGACCCCCGTAGGTGTTTTTCGAATCGAGCTCGAGTAGCTGAACACAGTATGTGCCATATCGTTTTCGGTATTCAAGTCGTCGGCTACCTGTGCGGGCCATGTGGCAGTAGGAAAACAATACGAAGCTGGGAACTTTGTTCTAGCCACACAATTTGCGAATTCCATTTTTTTAATTCAGTTACTTATTTTTGATTTGATTTGACTCTTGATTAATTGTCATTTGTTGCAATGACGTTTTGAGATGGTCTCAAATTTTCTGGTCTTTGTGCTTAGTTACATATTGAAGTGTTTCTGTAGTCTTGAATTTGGTAGTGACAAACGTACCACTCACACATTGTCATAGCAACACGAGTGGCCACATAATCTCCTGTAGTGATATTAACTGCAGTGAAACCAGTCTGTGAGGAGAATATCTCCATTATTATTGATAATAATAAGGGGAATGTCCCAATAAATATTAATTATAATAATAATAAACTTAGGACGACAGTGCCACTTAGAATTAGGGCGTTAATTGGGGGAAAAGTATTACACAAGTCCAAATGTACGATAAATCGTAATTTGAAATACCTGACGGGTTATTGTGATTCCACTCTGTCGCACCGGTATTCTACTATCGCAAATATCGTTGACTCAAATGAGCATTTTCTACAGCAGCGAACCTGATACTAAATCATACTCTCGCTGTGATTAATGAAGTCCAAAGATGTTTAGGAGCCGCGCAGCTATTATCTGAACGGTGTTCTTTTTTCTCTGTCTCATGCAAGCCTTCCATCTCAACCTTTCTCTCCCCCCCCCCACTCCTACGTCTTAGTCCTGCCTCACTTTCTTACATCTATAATTGCGAGATAAATTGAACGGAGAGTTGTTGGCTCTGGGCTGACACCAGGTGGCATCCTCGTAGCGACCGTCGTTGGCGGGGCGAATAAAACAAACCACCTGGCACCGCTCCAATCGCGGTTTGATGGGGCCCACTGAATTTCTTTTTCTCCGCAGTATACGGTATGGACTGTAACACGTACCGTACAGACATACGCGCGCAGCTCGATGTTTAATTTCGCGTGGGTCTTTTCTGGTAATGGCCTCCTCCTCTTCCCATCGAAGGTCTCTCGCCTGTTTATAGGCAAACAAATCTCCCACCATAAATATTTATGGGTGAGATTTTTTCTTCTTCGCGGTTGATGGGATTACGTTAGTTCGAGAGAGAGAGAGAGAGAGAGAGAGAGAGAGAGATGCAGACCCACTCAACGAACGGGTTAGCTCTTAATGTTTTCGTCTACCAACAGTTTAACCAAAAAGCGAATTTTCGTGATATCGTTCTGTGTTGGAATTAGCACGATCGATAAGCTGCCAACCTTTTGTTGCGGTTTCGTGGATGGTGGCGTAAGATTTACTAAATTCCAAATTAATGAATTATTTTGATAGTTGGGAACAAAAGCGGTCAGCTACTACTACTAGTACACTGGAATAGCTTTAAATAAATATATGAAGCCATAAACGACTTCATGCATATATGGTGGTCGTGAATAAAAAAATTATTGATGGATTCGTGTGTGTTTTTTGGTCGAATTTCAGTGTCCTTGATGCTGGCCCGTTCTACGAGCGATTAAGCAGTTCATCTTCGTACGATCTGAGTGAAAGATGGCCACTCAATTGATTAAATTGAAAAAGATTGTTCGTCGAATGATCTTTTCGTGTACGAGAATCCAAGGGCGTTTCTGGGTTATCAAATTTAAGGTTGGTGCCGCCTGGCCTCAGGGCCACCGAATGCGGACCCCATGGTTTGCGCCATCTAGCGGGCGCAATCTCATTTCTTCTCTGTAACGTGTCGCCCGACGGCTAATTGACCACGTTGACGCACGCGACCATGATGACCGACGACGAAAAATAGCCGAGTCAGCTTTTCTGGGTTCCTTTCGACACCCCCTCCCCCATCTCCCACTATCATCATCCCTCAATCTGGGACGTTGTTGTTGTTGAACTGTGTGGGCCCGCGGGTCGGTCTGGCCCTTCGTGAAGGTACAGGCGTTGGACAAAATAATGAAAACGGCTCTCTATAAGTTGCATAAACAGATTTGTTTCCATTAGTTTGTCCAATCCCTGTAATGTGGAGTGGTAGCTTGCCCCGCTGCTCACCACCGGGAAGACGAGAAAATGCGCCAACCGTTCTGGCCCCTCTCTCACTCCGCGTTTTGCCCATTAATTAATTAAAGAGAATGAATAGACGAAAGTCGTTTATTTCGTTGGCAATTAAATTTCGTCTGGTGGGAGGATTGGGGGAGGGGGTGGGTGCGTAATGGATGTGCGTGCGCGCGCACTCTCGCTTTTCGAGCAAGGTTAGCTGATCGAGTCCTGTGTGTTGTTGCTCAACGGTGTGGTGGCCTCTGGAGTGTGTATGTATACTTTCACTGCGTGGATGCGCGAACTAGAAAAAAAAGGCCAACAACGTGTTCGTGTCAGACCGTAAACGGACCGCCCTCGCCCCCACCTTTTCCTATTGTTTCGAAATCTCTTGCGGATTCATGGATGGATTTCTGTGTCCTCCCTCCCTCCCCCAGAGCATTCTACACAATGTTGTATGTACGTGGGTGGAGGTAGATTTCCCATTACAATGCTGATATGGCAGCGTTATGGCTATTGGCGTAGTGGTTAACGCTCTCGCCCACAAGGCTAGTGATCGCGGGTTCGATTCCCGGTCGAGACGTCTGGAATTTTTTCTGGCGCGGAAAACGTCGTGCCGGAATGGAAGTACGTACTGTCGTGGGAGCTGTGTCTGTACGTTGTCGGGTGCACGTTAAAGATCCCTACTTAGATTGGAAACCTAGGCTAGGCTACATAACCTGGTCGAACTCGCCATGCCGCGAAATTAAAAGCGTTAGTTGGCATTTTATTGTCTACAGATGTGTTAATGAACGAATGATTGGTATTATGACGACTCAATATTGCAGATAAATTCCCCCACAACCCCTCAAAAAAGCAACACGGCGGAAAATATTATTATTGTCAATTCTAATTATTGCCATGGTTTTCTCACCTTTTCAGTCAAATCATGGTTCGATTCACATGGTGTGATGCGGCTGTGTCGATAATGGGTGTCCTAAAGGTTGAATTTACATTGCAATGGAGAGGGCGTACAATATGACAATTGTCTTTTTTTTGTTTTTTGACGCAGGGTAGAGCAGCAGAATTCAGATTGTCGGTTGGTTTTCAGATATATGAGAGTTCAAAGCCCTGCAGCTCTATTTCCGGTCAGGTTGAAGCGTGCAGATGGTCGTTGAAAGTCGACCAATTGTGCCGATGCCGCCATTGAACGCATTCCGTTGTAACAAGCGGCGATAACGCGTTGTGTTCGACCGGCAAGGTTTGCGCACCCTGTACGCATCCAAGCTTCATGGTGATCAGCACCGTCCGTGCGAACCTGGGGGTATGTGGTTACAGATACGGGCCGGGGCCGAACGACAGTGCACCCAGATAATCGGCGCGCTTAGTTGCCTAATACGATTTCCAAATTGAGTTTTCCGCTCAAATCCTCCCCGTTTGCAAAACCCATATGCATTTAAGTGCGACGACATACACACTCGCATGTACACGCGATTGGCGTATGTGCATATGTACATTTGGGGTGTTCGCATTAGGAATGAGAGGGGTGGCTAGTGTGTGTGTGCGGAGGGTGGTTACTGGGACATTTACTGGGAGGAATTACATTCGCGCCAGTGGCTCTCATCTGCTCTGAGAGTTTATGTACGCCTTTTTACCTTATGCATTTTTGCGACGGTTAGCTCTTGAGATCACCATGTTGAATCCGGTCAGCATTTTTTGTGGTGGATTTTTTTTTTGCTGGCCAAAAGTTTATGGAAAAGTTTTGTGTGTCGAACTGTCGTTCTATCAAGAAATTTGCCACAAGTATATCGACGTATGCGGGCGGTCCAGGGTTCGATTCCCGGGGCAGGCTCTCGTTTATTCAATCCTGGAGTACTGGTGAAAACGTGTCCCTACACATTGCCTAAGCAACAGGAGGGGGTACAGAAACTCCTATAATGATATTCACTACAGTGAGGGGAATTTCCCAGTAAAAAATCATTAATGTACAGTGTAACAGTTCTGCAGAGAGCAAGTACCGTGTGGCCCGTCCTTGTACGTTGGCATGTACACGTTAAAGATCCTTACCAAGTCGAAAGCCTAGGCTAGGCCAAATGACAAGGTCACCTCCTGGTGGAATTAAAAAATAACCCGTAGTATAGTAGCAGTAAATATTGTAGTTCTGGTGTTACAAATAGGACATCGTCCTTGGCTGGTCGACTGTCTCTCGGGAGCTACTCGTGGTTGCACATTGTAAATGCCGGTTGGCGAAACTAAATCGAAGTCCTCGTTGACCAGAACAGTGGGTGTTGGGAGGATGTGCGTGGATTCATTTCAGTTGCGGACGCCGACCCATACACACATATACAACACCCACCCAACTAAAACCGTTATTGTTATCCAGCGCGGTGTAACAAAATGTAAACAACGTGCATAATTCAGCAGTCTCGTGTATATACTACGTACGCTGTACATGTAGAGCGCGGGTGGGGGTTATACGAGTATACGATGCTGTGTTGCATGTGTCGATCAAGCGTAGTAGTAGGCACATACAGGTGAACCCCCGGCCCCTGTGCGATTCTCTTCCCCCAGCGACGAATAAGCTACTTCCATACTACTAACCCCTCATCTATTTTCTACCTTACCCCCCCCCCCACACCAATGGAATTTCAGTGCTTCCATCTAGGCTCGTTTTCCCTGCCCTCGACGGTGTCGCCAGAGTTTTAGCATTGGGTCGTCCACCGAACTAGCTGAGAAGAATGGGGGGACATGCGCAGTCAAGTTTTTGACGTGTAATACTGTAGCATAAGTTTACCTTTTTTTTCTCCCGTAGCTGTGCGACGCGTGAGTAGCCCACCGGCGCTGCCCCTTGTTGTTGGCAATCACTAAATGCAAGGAAGCGTTGCGGCAATCACTGACGGTGGAAAGAGCGTAAATCACCGGCTCCATGCTATGAAATGCTCCATGCTAGGCTCTATGCTCTGAAAGACCGGATGCTTAATCTTAAACCAGTATTTTGCTGTAGCGTTTTTTTATTTTCATGTTTTTTGTCTGTTTTGCGAAATTAACGCTCTGCCCTTTTTGTGACCGGGGATCCTCTCCCGTTTTTGGATAAAATGTCGCCAGTGTGGGAACGCGGTTTCTCGTTCCTCGCGAATACGCATACATATTATACACGGACGGAAGTCGCGTACCGACAGACACGCACGCGTGCAGTATTTATTGAGTCGTGCCTGTATAAATAAGCGACTGCGACGCGCGGTGAGCCTTTCCCGACATTGCCCCCACCGCGTGCCTATCTATGGTAATACTTATCTATCTACTCGTAAAAATTGAATTTTCGTTGTGAGCTGAGCGGAGCGGAGCGCGATCCACCATCCACGTGTGCTGAGTGGTGGTTTTTGGCGCACCTCTCCCTCACCCCACCCCACAACAATTCCCCCCTCCCTATCTTATCCCCCCTCCCCCACATTACGGTGAACGTATGGGGGGGGGGGGGAAGCGAGTTGGAACAAAAAAAAGGACACGGAATGTACGACTGGAGCAAATATGTCCGTCTTCCTGAGACCAGATATTTGATGAATTTCTTGTACACGGGTGTAATTCTCCACCGAATAGGCTTGTGCACGAATTTCTCTCTCGAAAAACTCCGGAGGCGTCGGTCGGGATTTGAGCCTGCGATCCGTGCACGGTAGAATAACTAGCTAATCAAGTTTTGAAAAAGAACCGGTTCCAATTATCGTTCCAGTTCCTCGAAAAAAAGGAACCAGGTCTTGTTCCAGTTCCTCACAAATTAAAAGGAACCTTAGGGGTTAATAAGTTCCTAAAAAAAGAGCCAGTGTCTAGGAACGAAACAATTTCCGTTCCTATCCTACCCAACCGAACCTTGCGTCAACAATTGTTGACGTAAGGTTCGGTTGTGTGGTTCGTTTGCAAGAGTATTTGCGCATGGACACTAGTAGAGGAGGGGGAGGTCCTAGGAGGACAGGTTGTTTGCCGGAATCCAACGTTGATTATGATGATCACTCGCCTTCAGACTGGATCGTGTGTGCGTTCGCTCGGATTTACATGTGCATGATATGATGTCTAGTCTAGTCAATGGGGCTCTATTTACATGTAGACTCTCGGAAGCTCGTTTGGGTGATATGGGGAGTGGGGAAATGCATATTATTTTTGCAAGGCTGAATCCGGTCTCCCTGGTGGTGGGGTAGGTCCTATCATCCAGGGATCCGCAATCCCCTAGCCCCCTCCCCTCCCCCCCCATCCCAACCGAATTGTTTTCCGCACGCAAGCGTTGCATCTACCTGCGCACTGTATGACCGGGAAACAAGTACAGCTGTAAAGGCAAAAAAATAACCTGTTTTTTTTTCGGATATAAACTTTTATTTAAAAATCGACCTGAGCATCATTTTTATTTTTGAGATACTGACACAAAAGTTGGCAAATAAAAGTTTTAAAAAAATAGGCACTTCTGGGAGTTGAACTAGCGATCACCAGTTTATGGTGCCAGGGCGCTACCGATTAGGCCAAACGTACAAATTATGACGCGACGGCCATTTTTGGCCTCTACAAAGTTATACCTGTACAAATAAATCATGCTACAGATCATTTAAGTAGGGTTGTGGCACCGGATTTATGCTTAATTGGTTTTTGGATTTGTATTGATCAGAGACAGACGGCTAACTACCTGCAAAACGTCAAATTTAATCGCCGATATATCATTTTGTGCGTCTGTCAAATTCCATCGACGATTTCGACAACTTAATCGGCCTTGACACAAAATATGATTTGAGAGAACTAACAGCCGGGCTTATACGGCATTCGGATGAATACACACATCCATTACACCATGTGTGTGTATTTCAACATCTGGATTAGTTTCGTTAATTATGCTTTCAGCAGGCTCAGGCTATCCCAAATACGAATAAGCCGGGCTTACATGTGCTACTTGTTCAGTAGTTTATAGCGTCTGTGCACGACAGTTAGAGGTCACTTCCCTTCCACGAAATTAGTTGGATCAATGTAGTTTTAGAATAGACAATTTGAGCGAATGCTCATAGCCGTGAATTCGTAGACGAAGCGCCACTAGCGGTGGCAATTTCCAACCTGTTGTGCAGTAAAACGGTGCCATATGCCGTCCAGCAATACAATTGGCGAATAGTTTAGTTTGCCGTGCAACAGTAGTAGCGACACTTACGTCGCGGGGTTGATAATGTATCGTGTAGCTGTTGCGCAAGTTGTAATGGCGTCGTTGACATCGATTCAGCAGAGATGAACATCAATAATATTTGTTTTGTTATTTTGTCTGCCAATTGAATGTAGCGTTGTTAATAGAGGCCAACGTTCCATCCCCTCCAACCATTCAATAATGCGTAATGGGGCGCATCGGACGGTAAAAATGGAGTCTTTCATTCGTCGTGAATCGAATTTGGAAGCGTCGCCAATTTTTGACGTGTACAGAGGTTGGCCGGGAAAAATGATTTTTTTTTCAACCTATTTTTTCTCGCTGTTTTATTGTGTCTTGTACGTGTCACGTCATTTTGCCGGCTTGCTTTTTTTTCTCCCCGTTTTTACCGAAATTCGTTCGTTGTTGATGTTTTGGGTGCGAGGCCGAAAATGCCTCGCCATCTACCGCCATTGTCGTTTCTAAACGCCACCGTGAACGCATACACATGTCGTGTCCACCTGAGACCCAGTGTCCACTTATAAGGCATCCACTGTTTGCTCTGTCAAGCGCCTTGCCTGTCTCAAGACCCCGGCCAATTTGGCATCTAGCCGTCGGCGATACAATTCAGATTGGGCGGCGCGAACGTTCTTGCCAATTCGTGGACTTCACGGTTGGTCATATCTAGGATCTGAGGAGGAGAGAGAGACTTCAGTCCCAACAACAACGGCTCCAGCACGTGTGTTGTAATCGGACG
Organism: Melogona broelemanni; assembly: GCA_033995665.1. Classification (NCBI taxonomy): domain Eukaryota; kingdom Metazoa; phylum Arthropoda; class Diplopoda; order Chordeumatida; family Chordeumatidae; genus Melogona; species Melogona broelemanni. Next base: position 20,365 of record JAUJYS010000338.1, read on the forward strand.
TAATGGGTCTGTGGAAAAAATTGGAACGATGACGTACGTACCGTTTGTTGCGCGCGTGTAAGCTCAACAATCGAGCTATTGTGCCCGGTCCGTTCCCCCTCCTTTTGGCATCGCCTTTGTGTGTCCACCGTCGTGAGTTTTGCGGCCTCCTGAGACCCCTCCCCCTCCCTGAAGCAGGATTGAAATCCTCGTATCTCAATAGTACAGCACCGTTGAATTCTGATGTACTTTGCAAAAACACGGGGGTCTATAGAGGACATGCAGTAGTTTGTGTGTTGTCCGTCGTGCTATTTTTTATTTCGCGATTTCTCTAATTCGTCCATTTCGTTGTGACTGGTGCACTTTGTATCTGCGAATGCGGGTTCGTCGTTTCTTTATAGTGAGTCAACCTACCTCGCTACGAGTGGAATGGTACGGTCGCCGTAGTTCAGTGGTAGAGCATCTGCCATGTGAGCGACGATTCCGGGTTCGATTCCCGGCTCTGGCTTTCGTTATTCGTTTCAGAGGTATTGGTGAAATTGTGACTCTCCATAGTTGCTTAAGCGATTAGAAGGGTACAGAATATTCTATTGTGATGTTCACTTCATGGTTGTTTGTACAATTGGCTGTAACTCTTATTTGAATTATATGCAAATGAAGGGTCATGCAGCAAAAAATAGACAATTATGTTTAACATTTCCTTCCAAGCCATCACATTAGGCGCCATCATACTACAAGGCGACATCATGCATATTTCATGGATCGTTTTTGCTTTTATAAAAAAGGAAGTTTAACACCTGCTCGAATAAAACAAAGTTGTCATTGTTTTGCGTGGGCGTCCTCATCGTTTGTCAATTGTGTTGAGTCAAAACGAGGAACGATTTGTGACTAGAGCTCCATTTTTTTGTATGATCAACTCTTGTTTATGAACGATTAGACATGCAAAAAGTGCCAGCCCCAACGCAGTCGCGCATTCAAATAAGTCTTGTCGGAGATTCGCCGATTTCGGTAACAAAATGCGACAAGTACTTTCTTAAACGGGGGTGTCCGGCCTTAGAAGTGGTTCCACCTTTTTAAAAAAGCGGTTTAAAAAAAATGGGAAACAAATTCTGTACTGCCTCGCATTTTTTTTGTTTTTGTTTAAAAGCACTCTGTAGCATTTGCGGAGCAATCTGTACCGGATCTACCAATGTACATGCTCATAGACGAGAAAAGTTATTGGCCAAAAAAAACCGGTTTGTTAAATCTGCTCCACCCACCTTGCAGGGTTTATGCGGCCGCAGTTCATGGGGTAATTTTTTTTTTTCAGTTCTGCGAAAGGGTTATGGTTGTTTTGTCAGTCACACGTGATGTTTAGTCCGAATTCGTTTGTTTAGAGTGGGTTGAGGGTTTGTTGCGAAACGGGGGTCCGCGGAGGACTCGTAGGCAATGCGAGTTGCGCGAATTGGAACGCGCGGGCTGCTGGGGTCGACCAGCTGAAAATATTTGGGCCACTACGTGCGCGTTGGGTTTTTTTTCTTCTTCTTCTTTGGCCAGACAATTGCGCATCATGTTCATTTGTTTGGCGAAATGGTGGACGCCGAGGTTGTACAGTGTGGCACCTGCCGTTCGGCGTAAACGCGTTAAACCTGCGATTTGTCGTTTTGTGCTGTTTGTGAAGGAGGCTTACCAGTCACTATACCACCCGAGACTTCATTAGCTAACGTTTGAAGAAATTGGTCATTTTTTGGATATCGTTATAATCGGTACACGAAAAAAAATGTGGCGCGATTGGTGCGATGTTGCCTTACGATTTTGCTTTTTTTCGGGTTTGCTTTTTTTAATTTTTAAACAAAGTTTTTAGCAATTGCATTGTTCAGCATTTTTTATTTTTAACTCCGACGTTTCTGATTTTCTTAAGATTTTTTTTTAAAACGTTGTAATATTAATAATGTTACATAAAAATTCCTTTACATGACGAAGGAATCGGAGATTGAGGTCATTTCCTTAATAAGTTTTATTTTTGTACCGTACCGTATCTTTTAAGATTAAAAATAACTCACGACTTAATAACACTAAAATTCTATGATGGAAAAATGAATCAGAAATTGAGGCCAATTCCTATATTAAGTCACACTTATTTTTCTGTCTGAAGCGATTAAAAATAACCCACAATTTAGACTTATCCCCATTGTAAGAAACCACCAGTAATGCAATTAAAGAATGTCAGCTGAGAATAGTCATGTTTGGTGGTGTTTCTCTGGGGATTAGCGTCTTGTATTTCGAAATGTCAGACATTGCTACGAATCGAGGTCGAAGCATTATGTTCTCGAAAATCCCATTTCATTCTTTTCGGAATGATTCCCTCGCAATTTACATGCGCGAATGAGGCAATTTCGTATTTTTTTTGTTTTTTGCTGCTTTGGCATAAGTATACGGATTAGTTTCTTGTTGGGCGTAATAATATGACGAGAGTACGTTGTCGATTTTTTTTACCCGCTGGTTTCGAATGACTGTTTTGAACGTATTTACTCGGAACTGTGGTTATTGCTGAATACAGTAGCCTATTGGAGAACAAATGACATGTCTGGTTGTCCTCATTCAAAATTTTTGTTTGATAGTTAGTGGCGTCGTCTACAAAATTTAATATAGAAAAAAGCTACGTGCGAATCCATTAATGCGATAAAATTGACACACTTCAAAGCATGTATTTAATTAGTGGCGTCATTTTATTGGATTTAATGTAAAGCCTATCTACTCAAAGCTGGCACGTCTCGCTTTTCATGCTGGCTTCGCGAGCAATCCATGAAGTTTCGCTAGATTGAAACTCTGTATTTTAAATTTACGTGAAAGTGATAATAAATTTTCCAAAGTACAACTTGACTTGTCGTAGCCCAGTCGGGATTCCAAATCGGCGGCGGTCGCGGGTTCGATTCCCGGATCGGGCTCTCGTTTATTCGATCCCCAGCTATGAAGATATCGCCCACACATTTGAACTCGCCGCCACCAGTTTGTGAAGCATGAACACTACCGATTAAGGGTGAAAGGGTGCGATTTATTATGCATTATAAATTTTAACAGTTGGCATTTATTTGAACTTTAATTTCGCGCGTGACGTTAAAAACTTCGATTGTGAACATAGTACAAAAGGAAGTATTCAGTGGATCAATTGATTACGTATGTGTGCTTTGGCCGGAAGAGGGCGCCACACGCCGAAATGGTAACAAAGATCGTCATATCCCATTGTTGTAGAGCACCAACTTCAGCACAACAGCGACCACCGTCTCGGCCGACCTCCCCGACTCGTTCCGTGTCAAAATTATTTTTTTTGTTGGGCATTTTTCGGTTTGTCATCGTGTTGTTGTGCCGTTCAGCGCTAATCTCGATGCAGCAGCAGCAGTAGTTTGGATGGGAAGGCGAGGGGGGCGTTCGCCATTCAGCATTGTTGTATGTGTGTGTGCTATATAATAACCGTTTATGGAAATAAAATTGAAAATTGCCAATTAGCGGACGGGCGAGGATATGTCGTGGCGGTTCGCCTCCCACGCATCATCGGTAGAATGGAAGAACGGTCGTCTGTGACGGCGTTGTGTGTGGATGGATGTGTGCCGCATAGGGTTCGTTCATACCTATCGTCTGTGTAGTTGGAGCCTCGCGAGACCCGGCGCGCTATAGTTTTATTCAGCAGTGATAGGTAGGAACGGGTTCCTTTTTTTGAGGACGTCTGGAACGCTTAGGTTCCTTTCCCTAAGGAGGAAGAACGCTTGGAACGGTTCCTTTTCCTAGGGAGGAAGGTTTGGAACGGTTTCATTCTTTTTTTATGGAACTGGAACGGTCGTTCCTTTTACTGTGCGAAGAACATTTGAATTTGAACAATTAATATTGAAATATTAGATATTTCATTCTTTTTTTTATGGAACTGGAACGGTCGTTCCTTTTACTGTGCGAAGAACATTTGAATTTGAACAATTAATATTTAAATATTAGATATTACACCTCATCATTTAAATATAAAAAAATGATTACGTTAGCGTTCAAAAGCCAAGAGGTTAAAATCCCATTTTCTCAAGGAATTATTGGGATAATGATAAAGTTAAATATTTTCTTCTTTTCAAAAAGTGATTTTTTTTTTTCGTAATTTATTTTTATTTTTCGATCGAAGGATAAGTTCCAGGTTTCATTTGAAAAGGAACTAGGAACAGTTTGGTTCCTTTCAATTTCTGTTTGAACTGGAACTGGATCAGGTTCCTTTTTTCTTTAGAGCAGCAGCAACTGGAACGGGTTTATTTTAAAAAGGAACGAATCCAATACTGCTTCTGGTGACGTGCTGGAGAATCAGTTATCGCTCGTTGCAGTCGAATATGGCATTTTGGCAGCGGTGATTGTTGTAGGGTCTCGGTTGGTTTATACTTGGTGAGTGTACCGGGAAGCCCGTGTC
>JAUJYS010000339.1:0-24759 GCA_033995665.1 Melogona broelemanni
TTTTGCGCGAAAAATTTGAAAATAAGGAGTTGATCAACACCCATGCCAAGTTTTAAGAAAATCGGTTAACTTTTCGCAAAGATATGTTAAGATGAATGTTTGGTGCCTTTTTTTTGCCCACCCTGTATATTCAGCGCACTATTGTATTGTTTCACGTGTTCAAATAAAAACTACTAAACAGATCACGATGTAACATGCCCTACGATCAATGTCTAGTAGCTAGGTTTAATTAAAATAACACTGTATGTCAAATGATGAAATATTCATCCACAATCGTTCAAAAATGCCATTTTAACTATTAACAAAATCGAACGCAAACCATTAAAAATATAGTAAGTGCTTAGTTGTCCCGACAATTTCTAATCCAGCCTCTAACGTCACCCTCTCAGGCGCGGGCGGAATCTCCGTTCATTATATAGCATATAGAGACCTACATAAATAGCAAAACACATTCGAGTCTGCTTGACTACCAGTTGAAAGGTTGCATTTCAGCCCTAATTCCTTAAAACTAAATGTGACAGTTAATTCTCTGGGAATATGGACAAAACGACGTAAATTCCGAGCAAAAAAGAGACTGTGGCTGCGTAGAGTCGCTTCCCATCGAACGAATTAAAGATGCATGGGGGTCGTCTTTCGTTCCCGTGCAATGCCCAGCTTGCGTATTTAGTTTGAGTGAATATTTCGCTTAATGAATAATTAAGCGGCGGTTAAGCAGAGACTGGATTAACATTTATTTAGATATGCAACAACGACGCGAGAGTGACACCGAGATAACTAACAGGCGTACGCACTTAAGAAACACGATGGAATGTTATATACTGCACATGTAACACACGTGTAGGTCATTTGGTACATACAGTACATGACATATTCAAATATGAATGTAATTCACAGGTGCATTACATTTTACAAAATAAATCCTATGTAAATAAATATCAGAAACTAACCTGATTTTGCAGGCTACAGATATAAATTTAAACCACCGGTACATGACAAGATTATACGTTTTTTTATTATAGAAATACATTTTTAAAATACCTCTCTCTTTAAAGACGTCAACATGTTTTCAACAATATTTCAGTTCTCGATTTTAAATAAAACATTTTCTGTCTTTCATTTTTGTAATTTATTTCAAAATTTAATTTTGCATTTTCGAACGGCGAAGACAAGGTTATATTTTAGTTTCCATTCTTTAAATGTATAGAATTGAATTGATCATCAAGTGATAATAATATTTTGGAACACTTTAAACTAAGTTTTACTGCAAAAAAAATAACGAATACGAAGCATTTTTTGCATTGGATTGGATTGGATTTAATGACGATTTTCAAGGCATATACTGTACACCAATTTGGTATATACTGTACAACATTTTATTCCCTGATTTTCCCTGAGTTTTCACAAATTTTGGACGGGTTTCCTTGAGTTTACTGACAAAAATAATTTTGCCTGACATTCCTGGTGAATATGACCACCGTTTTGTCATGGTCGAGCATGGCCTAAATTGTTATTCTGGCAATCGGGATGTGGAACCAATAACTTACGAGGGAGTCGACAAAGTCACCAACCAACGACTGCCCGAATAGCCAACAAACAAAACCGGAATAAACAAACTTGAAAGTGGAAGAAGTGGCTCGACCATCGCTGTGGTCATAACAGGCCATTTGCACCTCCGTCCAATACAATCGTACAAAAGGCCGTACACAAAACGTCGTACGACTGTGTGTCGCATAAACTCACTCGGCATACATTGTACCGCTGCAGTCGTTTTGTATTCAAAGCGCTTTTCGCAGATAGAGAGAGCATAAAGTGGACGACGGAGGGGTTCTCTCGCTCTCCTCCAGGCATTTAGTCAACCTGCGGTTTGGCGTTATTGCCAATTGCCAAAACGGGAAGGTGTAAGGATATATATAAGTTACGAGGTGCTCGGTATCGAGGGGAGGGAGAGTGGAACTCCGCATGCGGTTTTGGGTGCTGGACGAAAGCCAGAGATTAGCAGCTCGGCTGGACTTGATAATCTATGGGAGGGCAAGTAGTCTTGAGGTGAAAGATCAAGAAGGGATATCAGAGTTGGGCAAGATGTTGGCTTAAAGAAGGGGAGCGCAGAACCTCAACTATCAATATATTAAATTATTTAAGAAATTTTCAGCAATGTCACATTATCCGTTTCGAGATTCGGTATGAACGCCTAAAACTATTCCTGGAAGGCGCTGTGATTTTATTTTGGTAATGAACAAATAAGGTATGTGAAGTGGTTTTAATTGTTGTCGATGGTGGCGCTTCCCTTATCGGACATCAGAGTTTCAATTCGCAAAAAAAATTCCACATTTCAAATGCGATTAAAATAAAAATAAAGAAACGTGGTCAACCTTAAACTGCGTTATACAAATATCTTCTGCGATGGTCAAGTATACATTTTTTGGAAATACATAAAGACATAAGCGATTGCAGACAATTATCTCAACAATCAATTCTTCAACATTTCCTTCAATAATCAAAATATCTTATTTGCTCTGGTTGCATGCAAATCCCGAATATAATATTTTTAATTCATACCTAATATACAGTACCAGGCAGTTCGAGAATGTTCCCGTATATAATATATTTTTTATTTATGCTGTGATTGAATTGTCAAAAACAGGAAATTCGAGGCTGAGTGTAATTTGTAAATGAAAACTCCCGCACCCTTAAATCCAGCGTATAAACGCGTAGCTCCGAAGCTCTATTGTAAAACCCACATGTCCATTCATTCATAATACCATTGACCATTGTCAGTGGTACGTTTAATTGAAATCGTGCATAGGCCTATCGAAACGTTCATCGTTTTTTATTTCATGTCGCCGAGCAGTTATGATTGGTTGATTGTGCTCACGTAACCTCAGTGACACGAAATGGCGTGCGTATTTGTAAAACGTAAAACGCCATAGAGCTGCGTGAATAGGGACAACAAGGGGGTCAAAAAACTGGATGGGTCAATTCCCGTTCACATTCAATGGACACATGTGCACGTGAGGTCCACTGTATGTACAGGCGATTTGAAAGGCGCGTTTTAAACGAGTGTTCCGTCCATTGAGGACCTGCCGGACACAAAGATCGGGGGAGGGGGGAAGGCGGGAACAGGCTAAACGATGGACAACGTGAGGTCACTTGACGGGGGTCAGCGTCGGTGATGGGACTTTAGGGAAACACGTGCGGTTCGAATGGATCCCGTTTTTCCATGGTCCGGTTGTTCGCTAAACCGCTTGAAAGAGGAGGGACCGGTCTCTCACAATGTCGGACTTTACCGTAAGCCGGTGATGCTAAAGGTATACAAGTTTTCAAAAGAAGAGCTCCACTTTACCTGTTGGAAAACGTAGCGCCATCTAGGGGAATGGTGGAAAAGTACTGACAAGGATAAACAAGTGGGCGACTGAGTTGAATGTACGCAAAGCATTTGATAACGTACCTGATTAGCATTAACGCACGAAAAAATAAACGAGCAAGTAAAATAACTAATAATGAAAATTTGTTTTTTAATTTTGGGAAGATTCGTCCCAAAAGAGAACCATACGAAACATTTTTCATTTAATAATAAAATAATTTCACATGATCTCGCATAAGCTATCCATGAAATCGTTTTGAAAAATGTTCAAAAAAATCCAACATTCCCTATCATTTAAAATCATAAAAATCATCGTAGCAGATATTGAGATAATTCCCAAACAACACAAGGATGCATATATCGATAAAATCGTTTTGATTAAAGAAATGTAATAAAAATTAATGCTCAAGAAAATAATAAAATTTACAGAGTAGGAATCAGTGCCACACGCTTTAAACGACCCAATTTCTTTATTGTTCTAGCTAACATTTCTGCTAAGCTCAGCTATTTATGTAAGCTTAACCAGTGTTCTGGGCAGTCAACATTTCTTTCGATCGTAAGGGATAGCGCAATCACTACGGTCAGAAAGCCACGAAAACATATTCCTGAACATCTTCAGTACCCTTTCGCAAACTGTCGCGAGAGAGCCAGACTGGAAAGTCACGACGCCGACGGCACATGGTCCTCTCGCGATCACGAATTCCACGTTTTCAGTTTCACAGCGCGTTGTCAGTTTCCAATGACACAAATTCCCCGCCCGCCTCACCCTTTCTCCCCAACAACAAGGCACACACATGGCCGCAGTCCCCTCCCCCATCACACGACCATGTACTGTATATGTGCATCGCGCCTGTGGAACTGCGCTTCAGAGATGGCGTTTCCGGCGAGAGGGCGCGTCCGCCTTATTAAAACGGGGGCTCGGCTAGTCGACGCGACATTTAAAGGGGTGGTGGGGGAGGGAGATTCCCCTCCTTTTGGATCAAGCGTTTATAGCGCGAAACAGGACGCTCAGCTATTTTGTAACAAACGCATCGGATTTGCATGGTGATGGGAAAATAATACGAGACGTGGGGGAGAGACCAGCGCACGCACGCGCAAAAAATAGCATTTTAGAAACATATTAAAGTTGTCGCCGATTCTGTCATCGAATGTCGCCGGTCTGCTTGTCGCCTCTACGAAATGATTTTCAACAGTTTTGCCACAGATGGTTTCATTTTGTTGGATGGGGGTGGTGGGAGAGTGGTGATTTGGGAAGAGTGGGAGTGGCGCTGATAAATATGCCAATTATACGGAATCAATTTGCGCATGCTCTGCGGTAAGGGATGGATAGAGGCCGTGACAAAAAACGTATACGACTAGCGGGTCACTCCGTAATGCCGGGTTTTGGTGGATAATTTGGATCGACCCGGATATTTGGCTTGATCAATATCGTATTAGATCTTTTTCACGTCATGCATAAATTACTAAATTAATGACGACACACTACATACCCAACCACAACCCTAGGTGACAAAGTCCAGCGCTGGAGGATCGATTAGAACGGCTTACTAAATGAGCAGTGTCTACCTCATCAATCATTGGCCTTGCTCCGGTCGTCTATGTTTTAAAGACCAATCACAAGTTTACGATGACACGAAGTAAATCGCGAAATACATTAGCAGACTATTTTCTGCAGTTAGAAACACAAGCATGTGCTTATTAAATCAAAAAAACGTATGCAAAACTCATTTGTGGGTAACTGAATGAATATTTTTGTTTTGTAAATAGACAAATAAAAATGAATTCTTGAAACATTTTTCCGAATAAACAAAAAATAGTCTATATTTTATTGATAAACTAATTCAATTATAATATGTACGAACGATTTCTTAATCTAGCATACAATTGGTGCTTATCCGAGCTATAGAGGTAAAAATTACAACCTGCTAAACGACGAAATGGGCGCCACCTAGTGATATAGTGCAGCAGCCAACGAAAGCAATAACAAGACCTACAAAGTAACAATTTTTTTATTTTATACGCGCGCCTCCTCAGTTATGACGTCAGCTCCATCATCAGCAATTTTCCTAAAATGACAAATCGTTTTACGTTGAAGCACCTCTCGACGGACGTCGTCAAAACTGTATCAGGGGTATTGACGATGGGTCCGTGGTCATTCCACGCTCAATTACCTCGCCCAACTTCAATACACTATCAACATAACACGCCAGCAATCGTAAAAAAAAAAATTCGAACTCGGTCAACAGCGATGCGGTAGAGGACAAACTACCGGAACTAAAGCGCAAAAAAGTGCAACTCACAAACACGGGAACAAGTTGTTGACGTGTTTGTTTGCTCACAAGGAAAACGCAACATCATCCCAGGAGAGAGTGAGAGAGAGGGGAGAATTCATAAGCCGTAGTTCTCTCAATCATATATGTTAAGCAGTGGTTCCTTCAATGAGATACAAGTCTTGTCCCACTCCCCCCAGATATCAGCAACAGGTATCACACGATGGATAAATGACCGCTTTATGGAGTCTGACTGACCTTTTGGGACCGGACCCCGTCGGCGGATTCAATGGCGGCAAAACGCCCGCCGAATAGGCAGCTTTTTTTTTTTTTGCTTGCTTACCGAGTGTTTAGATCCGCTATTCCGGCATTGCATCCTCTCGAACCTGCTGGCGAGCGCGCTCCCCATAAATTATTTATATTTGCTTTGCCATTAAAAGATCGTCACGTGGGCTTACGTCGTGCAGACGTGATACACGTAAGCAAACGCTGTACGCGAGCGTGGATGTATGGATCCCCATTTAAAAAGGATTAAGCTGATGAATTATTGCTGGGCCTGTTGCTTTTGATGTCCGACGGGCTAGCGGGCGCCGCCTTCCTGACTGGGGGAAGGACGAAATCCCCCTACCAATATATTGATCATCTTAAAATTTTGAATGGTACACGAACATCCCGAGTAACCGTTACCGTTAGAGTTTACCGTTAAAAAAAGTCCGTGACAGTGTTTTTATTGACTAGTTACGGCAATCGATAAATCAATTGAAACAATTTCGATTACCGCAATGGATGTATTTGGAATTGCAACATTCCCATCCCTTATTTACGCCTGTTCAAATAAGTGAAAAAATATATTTTTTAAAGAGCTTTTGAGATCATTAAAATCCCAAAATGTGACTCACAGAGGCCCTGCTTTACAATAAAATTTCCTAATTAAATAATTTGAGAAACCCTTTTCATGTTTTTTTAATAATAAAATTATTGAAATGGCTGATCTACCAGACAGCAGTATTTCCCTAAACTAACATAGAAATACAGAAATGCCTCTAAATAGAGAATTATCTTTTTTGAAATTCCGTGTCGAAGCATGGAACGACAGTCAGACCAAGTGGTATCTCGCACATCACCACATGTTATTATTATAATTACTGTACGAAAATACATGTAGTTCCGAATAGAGAAATATTTGAGGAATGCTTCGTTGAAGCATTTGTGTATTCCAGCCTAACCATAGACCGCACGATCGGAACTCTATTGATAACGAGTATTGGAAAGATGAACAAAAAAGCTGGCCCCGATTCACAGTTTTGGACATGCACGATTCTCGAGATACAAACGTCCGCATGTACACGCCGGGCCTATCAGATTGTTTAAAATATCATTTATCAGAAGGGTTGAGATGAAAGCATCCTCCCTGGATAGCTGAAACCCCTTGCTCGAACGAGCTCCGACACCGATAGGTTCTCTCCCTCCCTCCCTATAGTGTATCGACAACAGCTTTTATATTTTTATTTTTTTATCGAATCCAGACGTCGTATATTACTAGCCGCGACCGAAGTGTATTGGCAAACAGAGCCTGATGGAGTGCCGCCGAGACCTTTATTCGGTGCTTAGAGTCGCATCGGCGAAGGGACAAAGGCGGATTCGCGTGCAGAGAGGGCGCTGCCGTCGGTCTAACCTTAGAAAAAAGAGGCGATTCGGCTTTATGAGAAACGGATCGACCAAAGAGATATATACATGTATAGGTAAAAGCATGCAAAAATGAAATGGAAACATCGTGGATATTTCTATCGCAATACTATCCATGTTCTGTACATGCATATATCACAATACATGGATTCAGCGAGAATTATTAACGACACGAATCTCGCCCAGAAGCGTTGCATGGTGTAGTCACTGAAGAAAAAGAGTAAAAGAAGACAAACGAAGACATGCGGTGGGAAATGGGAAGTGAATTCAATACCCAATTTTACAGTAATTAATAATCTAATTCTCGGGAACTTGTACTAGCAATTTTGACCAATGTAACCGCTGAGTAAAGTCCACGTGGAAACAAATCGAGATTTAAATTCTAGATTAAGCCAATACTGATTATTAAACTGATTACTAAACAGAATATCCTCTCGGGAGATGATAAAAAATGTAATATAAATTCTGAAACATGGTTTCGAGAAGTTTATGACGAAAGGTTTGTCCCGCTTTAGCGCAACCTAATGCAAAAGCGTTAGGTATACAATCCCGTGCCCAGCGTCCTCTCTTTCTCTCACATCCCATAAACACTTCAAAATGCGACAATGAATAATTCAGAATTAATAAATAAATAACTAGCCAAACTCGCATTACACTTTCTTGTATAACGACCAAGGCTCTCATTATTTTAATGGCGAACATGATAAGGTTGGCCTTTTAATAACCCCCTTCCTACTCCCCGACACCCTTAACCCTAACCACCCACGACGAGCTCTTTCGGCGAGTGCAGTGTGGTCACAATTTTTCATCGTGATTTTTCGTCAACCTCTGAAACTTGCTCGGAAACATAGTACTTTGTCGCGTAGTCTAGGTTTTGCAAATATATATTATATTTCATATGACAGGGTGCCACAAATATAGAGGTACAGTGTATGTGTGCCTTGTGTCGATTGATACTAACGGTTCAATATTTATAATCACACAAAAAATATTATTTTTTTATATTTATGTAAAATGAAGTTGAATTTAGTAATTGAATAAAATCAAAATTCAATTTACGACTTAAATATAAATTCAAGAAATATTAAACAAAGTAATTTGCTAATTAAATAGTTAATGAATAAGTTTAATAAAAGTACGAAAGCATGTTCTTGAAATATTGAATATCATACTATTACGTTCACTTTTGCGCAATGTCTTCACTCGTGCGCAATATAATCTCGATACTTTTCTGATCTCCCTCACCTTACTCGCCTAAGGTGTCGTCATGCATTTGCCCGCCTAAGCCGTACACTAAACAACGTTTTTTCAAATTGAAATTGAACTTGTCCAATTTCTGTGTGTCACAATGTCATCGTGTCGAAAGCGCTCTATCGCACCAAACTGTTTATTACATCAAATCGAGCCGTACGTTCATCGTTTTGATGCGACGTTGTGCCTGAAGCGACAGAATTTAAAAGTTTATTCTTCTGCGAATCAGTTTTAACAATGCAGCTTCTGAAATGCGATTGTTGCAGACTCTCAACTTTAAACGACGTGGAATTTTATTGAATCACCAGCTAGGTCTTCATATGGCACCTCATGGGTGAGACAATGCACAACTCGAACAAAGTTGCCTTGGAAACTTGATATCAGTAACAGAGAAACCTTAAAATTAAAAATTGTATTTTGAGACACGTATCTAATTGAGAAAAACTCAAAATAGTCAGAACGACGCACCAAAAACGCTACCGGCACATACCAGCACATTCGAAATATACCAGCAAGAATATAATGTACGCACCCAACGCAACCCAAACCACATGGTTTAAATTATTCCGACGCACTACACATTCACCAGCAGCAAATTTGATGTTAGTTCGATCAATTTTTAAAATATTAAGTTTGGCGTTCTTAAAATATTATTACTCGCAATTAGCAATACATACGTCAAAGTCAATACAATAATAATACCAATGTTTAATTAATATTGTAATACGCAAAAAGGTTGAAACTAGTAGTAAATTACAGCATCTCTACATTTTCCATTGATGATTCTAGTAATGAATTATTAGTATACATGCACAGTATAACATATTGAAATAGTCGTGTTCGTGGTTGTGCTTGATATTTACTCTCATAACAAATTGCGAAAATAACCGACATCCTTGCGTCATTCCGTTCGGCTCATTATAGGTTGACGTTTCAACCCAATTTTTTTAATACAAAGTTTCTCTCGCACGACAAATTACCAATTAATATTTTGTTATTATTACCGGCGATGCACTTCACCGAGTGGCACCAATAAAGCCAGTCCCCCCCCCACGTCAATGGCCTAATTTGAATGGACAGTCTGGTTCCCAGCCCGTGTATGTTTTATGCAAACTGAGACACGGCGCAGGCATGACTCAAGCGAGAACAGCCTGGTTGGTCTCCCGATGAACTGACGCGGGTAAGGTCGATAATTTTGGTTGAATGCAGCCATGAATAATGAATGGACTTGTTTAATTAGCAAAATAAATACGGAGCCCTAGAGCCATTCTCGCGAGCCATCTACTGTGGTAGAGAGAAAGGGAAAGCCGGAGACCACACGCATGAAAACGTATCCTCGTGAGACCATCGATACAATCAGGTTCATTTTTTTAATTTTGCGAAAAAGCTCCGTGTAATGGCTAATTTAAAAAACTGAGCAAAAATTGACATTGTCAGATTAATTATTAAATTTCAAACGGAGTTTCACCTTTTCCGACCGCACTAACGGTATTTATTATATTTAGACCTTTGATAAAACTATCAATTTTCCTTACAATATAATGTTGTCAAATTGACAGGAACTTTAAAAATAGAGGGGGATATTTGATTCGCGACATTAAGTCGGTATCGGCGATCTAAATTAGGCTGATACAGGGTCTTGTGAAGATACGAATACGTATAAAGGAAGATACACGCTATTTGCTCGATATGAGTCACACCTCTCGAGCAAATATGTATTCTCGTTTCCTCCTCCTATAGCCCCCACAATGTACACCGGTGCGCAAACTGTGTCAATATTGTTTATGTGGTTATCGATTTGCCCGGCGACAGGGGATACCGAAAATGATAAGAAAGTCTACTAAATAAATTACGAATAGTTTAAAGATGTCTACAGCCTCACGAAAAACGGACACTTTTCAAATATGTGTCGCATGGCCGAACAAACAATCGAAATGGTTTTTCAAAGCCATGTGAAAGAACAGACTCTGTAGTACGAATCTTTCAAAACAAATGAATTGGTAAAGCTAATGTTTTGTTTTTTTTGTTTTTTTTTAAATCACCGTAGTGCCGATTTTGTGCATGCACTACAGGATTATTGCACCCTCGTGTCTCTATAGAGATATGTGACATGTTCAATTATAGGACTCTGCTCCTAATCCTATGCATGCGGGTTAAAGTGAATGAAAATGCCGCGTGGAACATTAGACTCTTCTATTTTTAGTTGGACGTTCTCATATTTGTCAGATTAAATTAGCGCACACAGAAGAAAAAAAAACCTCAAAATATCAGACTAGAAGAAACAAAGAAACAAATGGGCAAAATGGAAGTTGTTGTTTTCCCCGCACAACACCGATGCATGTACAGTTTCTAACCGACAGCAATCGGGGTGACTAATTAGCACCGTTCAAGACAAAATACCAGCAAATGCGCGAATGGGCAAAATTAAAATTGTTTATCCCGCAATGCAATTGTGCTCGCACTGTTTCACTAAAAGCGTTAAAGGGAAAAGTGTAAAAAAGGGTTAAAGGGAAAACAGGGTGACCAATTATTTGTAATGCAGTTGTAAGCATGATCATTTTTCGATAGGATCGTTGAAATGGAAGCAACAACGCTTGACAAATAACAACTTATTGCAAAAATTACTAACCAAGTTAAAAAAATAAGATAGTCAAAGGTTAACCCATGAGGTCGGTAAAAAATATAATCTATGCAGGCGCAGTCATTAGCAGTCACAGTCATTTAGGATCCACGTTTCACAAATGATGGATTTGATGAACTATCCGAACACGTCCAAAGTCGGCCAGATTTTCTGAAATATTTGCATTTTTAGTGCCGGGAAGCCCCCCCTGCGCGCATTACAAAATAAATGTGCGCCCACTCACACACATACATCAAGCTTTTTCCAAGCGGAAAAGATATATAATCACCTCGTTATAGTCCACCCCTCTCAAGTCGTGTGTGGATGCGCCACCATCTCCTTCTTTTCCTATCTAGGCACTCTCTGCTCCTGTGACTGCATAGACGGTCCCATTTTTCAATCCGCTCTAATGGTCACTCGGCTTACGCATCTATAGCGGGCCGAGCATGCAAAGTGAGTGATACAAGGTAGTAGGGATGGGAGGGGAGGGTGGCGGTATGGTGGAGGGTGGAGAGGGGTCCAAGTTAATGGGCGAGGGGAATGCCGGGGCAAAAGTCCCGGGCGTAGGCCTTAGTAGTGATACTCTTATTTTTAGTTATTAAAGGGAATAACAAACAGAAATCAGAAACAGAGTACAGAAACAGAGAGAATCAGAAACAGAAACAGAATACAGAAACAGAGAGAATCAGAAACAGAGACTCGAATACAGAGCCTGTTAACATAAGGATAACCCCATCTTTGTCCTTAACTGGTCTTTGACCCCCGCCATTGGCCCCCCTAAAAGGGGCTGCTTGCGGGTATATATTATAATTGTAATTGTAACAATACTTAAAGCCCCTGACATCGACTACCGAGGTACATCAGACAATTGGTCAGGTGCTTTTGTTTGAGCAGAACAAATACGATAATGTATTTTTGTATGTTGATGAAAAATGTGTATGACTATGAGAATGACCATAATAATGGAATACGACAGCACTTCCAGAAATCTTATAATACTATTACACAAAGTTGAATTTAATGTAATAGCACAAAGATGTTAAATGATTACAATCCATGTGCTGATCCATGATGATGACTCATGGTCAAGGATACACATTTATCATGAGTTTTGTAATAAAGCGGCTCCTGAGTTTCTTTTTATTCTGTATGTTGATTGTCAATTGAACCGACTGATATTTAAGCTACACAGAGATTAATTATTCTAAGCTTCGAGGCCGAAACTATTACAGATCTCGGATAAAATCTTTTCATTTTTCAGCGTGACCTTAGATCCGGTAGATTTTATCGGTTGGTTCATCACAGTATTGAAAATCGTCGCCTGGGTTTTAGAGAACGTCAATATGTTCATTGCAACTGATAGATTAAAATCATTGTAGTCAGAAATTTCTTCAAATATTTAATTTATATTTTCTATTAGGATATTATAGATGTTTAGTTTTATTATACTTATAGTTTGTTATTAGAGGATCTACCGATGAGATGGGCAGTCGTTTTCGATTGTTATTTCTTATTAATCTGAGTTTCCGTTATTGACATGCTTGTTCAATTTTGTTTAACATAGAGAATAAAAATCTCAAGCTTCGACATTTACAAAATAAAAATAATTGACTTTTGAATACACCCATTTTTGCACTACTTTCATCCATTGGATTCATTCATTTTGGGACAACTTTAATTTGAACCAAATAATAAGTTGCTTATGAACTCGTTGGTTTCAAGAGGATTTCATGAATTTGCTACGCTAGGAAAAAAATGTTAGACCAGAACATTGCCCAGGGCACAACCTTTCTCCACAAAATGCCCTGTTGGCACGAGTAGAGGGACTCATGACGGAGGGGGTGGCTGATAGGGGCTTTGGAAGGGGGGTGGTAGGGAGCGCTGGTGGGGGTGTTTTGGAGGGGTGCACCATTTGGTGGGAGGGAGAGTGGGCGTGACCATGAGTAATGCACGGTCAGAAGTGATTTGCGAGCTCGTCCGTTCCGGCGACGAGCGCGCCATGTGTTTCGCGCGTTGGGTCATCCTGCTGTATCGGTCAACTGCGAAGATGGCGTAGGCAGCGGACCGACGCTGCTGCCTCCTAATTGGCTACCACGCTCGTGCCTGACCACGCCTACAATAGCGCACGCGCCATATGCTCTCTTTCCCGGTGTAGCGGGCAGGACAGCGCAATTTTGGCGTCACGTGCCAGAAGGAGAGAGCGTCTCGCTTTGGCCGAATTTGAATTTAATTTTCTGGTCACTTTTTTCTTCGGAGAAAATTCCGTAAATTCCGTTTCGTATTTAGATCAGCTAAAAAGCTCCGTATTTTACTCTCTATTGGTTTGTGCATGTGCATGCATGAGTGATGAAACCTTACTTATTTCCCATCCCAATATTCTCAATGGCTGAATTTTTATTTGTGAATTCGGTATGCATTCTGATTGACTCGATTTTAGGTTTCGTAACTATTGCCAAACATTTTCTGAGGAAAAATATTGTTTCATAATTTTTCTATTGGTTGCCATTTTGTCGATATTGCAAAGAAATAGCTAGTTTCGTGCAAACATATCACATAAATATTTAATATAAAAAATTACAATTGCTAAAAAAAGCAATTTTGTATTTTTTTTAACAAGCAATGATTCCCAATATAACCACAGGAGATTCGGCACCCTTCTAACCATTTGAGTGGAGGGACACATTTTCACCAGTACCCCGAGATTAAATAAACGAGAGCCAGAAATTAAACCCCGGATTGCCGCACAACAGACTTTGCCGCTGAGCCACTAATATTCAACTACGTAAACATAAAGTAAGAAGTATCATTATCCATACCGTTGGCCGAAATTAAATCGAATAAAAATTAAAACAATCCTGGGTCAAATTCAAATCAACGTGACCATTTATAAGCTACTCTATTCTGTTAACTAACGAATGCATATAACAGGATTTGCCATACTTTCGTTGATAAAGGTACCGTAATTCAATTTTTGAATTTCGGTAATGTCTCATTTTTGCATGGTTTTTTTCTTACTCATATTGAAACTCGGAGCTTTCATTACGAATGTTATATGTTTCACACATTATTTTTTCATTCCGCCTCTTGTAACTAACCGAAGAGAACGCACGATTTAATCGCTCGGGGTTCTATTCATTTGAGACTAAGATCAACACACAAAGTCACAGATTTTGGTTTGCCGGCGAGCGGAGGGCTAGGATTTGCCAACGCCTTCCTTCCCCGGTCTCCGCGTTCGCATCGCCCAGAATCTAGTGATTCGCATTTTTACTTCTTGTCATCAAAGAGAATGTCAATTTGAGCATTTTAATAAGCGCGTCGGTAAATATCATTAGCTCGGCCGGCGTACCGCGAAAGTGCATAGGGCTCCAGGCACTTTGCGCGCCAAATTAATAACGCCTTAAGTGTGTATAATGACAACGCGCCCGCCAAAATCTACTCGATGCGTAGGCGTGTTCGCTTTCGAGGAATAGTGTACTGTAGGGAATTCGCATTTCAATAAAAGAAAACAACTAAAGAGCGTTTTTTTGAAACGATATTGCGTCTTTACGAAAGAGTTCAAAAATTTCGTTTGCGATTCGCTCAATTGTTTGTTTAAACACGTATTGCATAACGCCAAACGGTTGGATACATGGAAGATGGCGATAGACCATATCACTGCATAATTACTTACTATGACATCACCAAACAAAATTAAATAAATAATCAAAACAAAATCGCATCGCAATCTACTTTTAAAAATCCAAGGATACAGTAATTAAAATCTGTATAACTCAAAACGACATCTTGAGCGTTGAGGAGACAGGATATCTTTTGAGTTTAAACAAGTGGAAAACATCTATTACGAGAGTTTGCCGGACTCTGTTCGTCTTTATTTTCGGCTGTGTACCGGAATGTTCCTCATTTGCGTGATTTAAATATACGTCTGGTACACAAATTCGATTGAAACATGTTTAGATATCGACAACTACGTCAAATCTTGGTGCGGGTTAATCGCTCCATTTTTGTCGGGTGACGTTATATACAGTTAGGAATTCACGCTAGACGAGAATTTACACCCCGAACGACTCAATTATCTTTCAAAGTGAAGATCACCCTAGCCACGGAGTGTCAAAAACCACGGTTGCCCACATCCGAAATTAGGCATCACAATGCGCACCACGTTTAGCTACGTGAGGCCTTCCCTCTATTCACACCAGTTTATATTGATAACGTCCGCGCCCATACATCGACACTACACTAAAAATAAGGCCGGGCCACCGTGTACAAAAGCCCACACCTTTATACACGTAACGGCGCCGTACACGCTGGCTGTGATTTTTCCCTGATGTCGAACTATATTTTTACCCTCTCTTTTTATTTTACCCCTACATGCACGTATAGACTGCCACACCACTTTTCGTATACCCCTCTCTTTCCCTCTCTTCTCTCGTAGCCGATTTTTTTTTTATGTCGACACTTCCTTTTTAGAATTTTTTCTTCTCTCTTCTCCTCTCTCCTTTTCTTCGATGCATTTTTACGAGTCTTAAACTACGGGTCTGCGTCCGTTGGTTTCTCGCGCGTTTCCTACGCTAGTCTGACGCTTTCGGCCGACGTTTGGTGGAATAATATTCGCTCCGGCTTTCAAAGTGTATAAGAGTGTATATTTATATGTATGTGTGTGTGCGAGTGTATGGCTGCAGTTGGAAATGGAAGACTGGCCATCAAGTTGAACTGATCGTTCGTGGTGAACAGCCAACATCTCATCTTGCGCTTATTTCCAGCAATCAGATGGGGATTTACGTGTACAAAGGTGACAAATCCGACTGAAAGATTAATCTTCTAGAATTGCTTTCCTACTCATAAACTGTACTCTAAAAAGAATATTTAATTTTTCGAAGTAAACAATTTTTCGAAGTCAAGAGCAGAATGGGTGAAACACATGAATGAACCAATAACTGCATGCAGCGTCTAAACAGTCAATGGTGCAATAATGTATTTAAGTAATCAACGTTGAGGTTACAAAGGTGAATAAAAATCAAGAGCATTCACGTTAACCTTCCTTTGTTAATCAAGTTAACCTTCCTTTGTCTCAATAGAGGCTTGCCAACTCTGTTAACGTTTCACTCGAGACGCCTCGAGTTTTAATAAAATTCAAACATTTCTCGTGAATGCTCTTGATTTTTGTTCACCTTTAAGAGAATTGGAATTTCAATTGGAATTCAAGAGAAGAAAAGACAAGAAGCAAGAAATTACGCATGCATGTGCAACTAATGCGTACTGCAAAACATATTCCTCCTCCGTTTTAATAACGCAGCTTTCCCTTACCTTTAACGGTAAAATTTGGGATATCCAATGTTTAGTTAATAGAAAGTGTTATTTTCTAGTCAGTATTAAACTCGACATTAAAAGTAAATGCAATTTGAAAATTATTAAATGCAGTATTTTCACAAAAAAAAAGAAAAATAATAATATTTTTCAATAAAAAATATAAAAAACGTTTACCGAATTGAATAAAATTTCGCATCAGCGTTGGCTGGATCGTCCTTTATGGATTTCCATGCGCATTTGCGGCTTGGTAACGTCATCATTTTATTTTGTATAAAAAGCAATGATGAGAACTAGAAAGCTAAATAGCGAACCAGACAATAATTGCAGTATTGCCGAACAAAACATGGTTTGTCTGATTACACTCGGTGATATTAAGTGAAACTCGTCGGGAACTCAGATTCAACCTTTCTCACGTGCGAACGCCATGTCCGTGCACAAAAGACATCCACGGACGTCGCGACATTCAAAAATCGATTGTGTACAGTCGTGGACAAAAATGCGAAGGCGAGCGAGACCAGTCCTCGCGACAGAACAGTTGCTCCCGTGCTTTTTGGACTCGCTTTCCTCGCTGCTGCTCCCCCACCCCCGACCACCACCACCACCACCACCACCACCGCCACCTCGCTTGTCTGCGAATATGCAAAACACGGTGAAGCTTAAAATATGCATTCAGGAGAAAAGCCTTCTTTTCTATATAAATAGACGAGGTAGACAAGCGGCTCGACGCGGTCGCCAATGTCCCCAACTACGTCGCCGTTTATAGATAAGGACTGTGCTGTTGGCCTGCCTGCCTGCACCCCTTTTTTATAGTCATTCCCCTTTCTTCGCCTTTTTTGTACTTCTATTTTTCAACGTACCCACCCCCCTCTTCCCTCCTCCCCCTGGGTTCCTCCATCACCCACTCACGGCGGGTGGGGGTGCACCCTGAGCCATCTAACCCCATGACACCCCCGAGGAATTGCATAAGGTCTTTCCATTGTTTCGTTTTGGGAGCAACCGCGGCAGTTGTCCAGGGCAATGACAACCAGAAAAACTAGATTGAACAGTGAAACTCGATTTTAAAAAAAATCTAAAATAAATGTGTCGGATACGCAAATCGCATTGTTTTGCTGTGAAGTCCTATCAAATTCATCCTTTAATGGCCGAACGTCCCCTTGCCCAGAGAATAATTAATATAGTATAATTATAATATTAATTATAATTCAAATATAATACAAATAATACAATTTTGCAATATCAATTATTTGCTTACCATTCTTTTTTACTGTGCTTCACGGACTGAACTTAAATATTTGGTTATAGTCATTGGTGGTATATTGATGCAAAACTCCGAAATTATTTGCTTGTTGAACATTTCATTTCAATGTTAAAAAAAAACAAATATTTCAAAATAATAACCACTCATGCTAAAATGTAAGTGTACAACTGAAGACACAATCGAAGTAAATCGATAAGGAATACTTTATCGGACATGGCCCAGGGCGCACCATTTAGCTAAACAATGCTCTGGGTCGATACGAAATTTGCATACTACATATGGGGGCGGTTGGAAACCGTCTCTGCGTACAACCGCGGCGATATGACTCCACAGATGACATAAATTTCAATTTTCATGAATTTGTCTAAAAATGGGACATACACATGTATACTTATTATAATATCTTACCTTCCACCCCCACATTAGTCAGCCGGTCTACCATCCACCCTTCAAACTCAACCTGCCCCAATATTCCTTTTGGGCATTGTATACGAACGGCAACTATTTGTCGTCGTAGTCTATACAGGCGACTTATTTATGGTGTCTGAAAAATTTGCAGATTAGGGAAATTTGGTCCGCCGTCTGGATGAGTTCGCACTAGACCTCGATCGTTTCTCGTGAAACCTAAGGCGCTTGATTTGCGAGGAGCTGTTGCATTTTTAGATTCATTTTTAGCTTGCAGTTTCGAATTGATTGAGCACAACTAAACCCATTCTGTGAAGAAATATCTATTGTTTTAAAAAATTTCAACAAGGGTTTTACATAAAAAAATGCTTTCCCTTTTATTTATTATACTTTAAAACTCCCCCTCCATTCATTGTAGTGATATCAGATACAACCACCAATTGCAATGTCGCCAGATACAATTACAAGATTTTGTAAAACATTCTTGCCTGAAAAATACTGTGCAAGACATTTTTTTATATGGAAACTCAAAGGAAATTTCAATAAGTTTCTTTCAGAGTTTATTGTAGGTACAAGGATGTAACAGCAAGCCGCCATCAACACAAGAGGATTTTTTAGATCTCACGGAAACGTTGAGAATTTACTTTGAAACTTCCAACAGCTGATTCAAGTTCTGACGACGCATTTTTATAATTGAACAGCTTTTTGAGGTTTACAACACAGCATGCTTGAAATAAAACAATGACGAACAATATAGAAAAATGTTGAAAATTGTTCTAACACTTTCATTTTGGAACACACGTAATATTTCGCTCTCGCATAAAATTTAAATGAACGTGTTCCTTTTTCCTAATGGACTTTTGAGTGAGTGTCCCAAACCGTTTCAATTATGTAAAAGAAAACCGTAACTATTCTGTTGGCAAAAACAACATAATAGACGCTGGCTTTGCGCTGAGTATATTCATTCTAATAAACGATTTCTGAACCTAATCATAATATTTTATTCCCCCAAAATTGCATAACATGCCCAAGCAACATGGCCATGTAAACTATTACCAGAGCTTGAGGAACCTTTAGAACAGATTTTTATCGATGGTCTTTAATCGATAGAAATTATTTTTGGTCAATCAGCTGGGAATTGGCGAAGAGCCTCTAGCGGTGACAGTTGGAACCAAATATAGAAGAAACAAGTCCCTGGTTCCAGGTTTTTTTAGATTTTTCGGCAACTTCCGCGCCGCGAGATGGCGCTGTTTTTTCAATGTGGCCAAGTAGGTATAGCCTTGACTCGCGCCAATATGGCACAACGTAAACGACGGAAAAATATTGCCGAAAAGCTTTCAACAACAACGCAAGGCCCGTGTTGAAAGTTGGAGAGAGAATCTACATTATACGCGTCCCGTATTAAGAGTGGATGGAAGAGAGGAGAGGGGAGGACCATCTAGAGAGCGCAAGGTATAATTTGGCCGCTGAGGGCGCCGAGAAATATGTGCATGCGTAAACGGTCGTCGGCCATGTTTCAGCCGTAACGACAATTATGCTCCTAAAACACTAGTCTTGTCTGGTTTCGAGCATAGCGCGACGCACTCGAAGTTCGTGTTCGCGAATGGCACGTGGCACGATACAGTGGCGACACTAGCGGTCAGTACCAGCACTGTTAACACAGCGTACTGTAATTTTTTTTTTTAAATATAAAAATGACTGTTTTACTATGAAATTTAACGAGAACATTTGATAATAATAAGTGACAATAATAGTATCACTATGTATAAAACATTAATAAAAAATAAATAACTATAGCCAATCTAAAATTTTCAGTCCGAAATTTCAAGGGCAGTTTCTAAACATTCTAAAAAACCATTTCTGATGCTCCGTTGTTTCGTTGAACAAACTGTTGCGGAAACCCATAAAATTGAAAAGAACATTAAACTGTTAATAAATTCCTGGTAAAATAGTCATTAGTTTTGGTTACATGTAGTAGCGCCATCTAATATTTCCGATACCCTAACCGAAAGAAGCAACTGAATATAAATTTATTGATTAAATATAACAAAATAGACATCTCTAAGATGAGGTCCGACAGTTCTACCTTTACCATGTCGCTTTCATAATAAATTTAAAAAACGCGAGCTTTCAGCTATGACACCTTTTTTCGTGAATGGAAATGGGAAAATCATCAAATGATACCGTAATTCAAATGACACACAAACAAGCTTATGGAATTACATTCGAATGTTCTCATTAGTTTTGCCAATGCAACTGATATTGCGTATTCGTATTGGCTTAAAGTTGTCGCCAAGCATTGGCGAGCAAAATCGCCGTTTCACGAATGCGAACGGCTGCTGTGGGAGGATCACCTTTTGGCGGCGAAGTGCGGCGCTTGGAAGAGAAAGGTTTTTAAGCTAACATAGGTGAACTGCAAACACAGCGAGGACCAAAGAACATAAAACAAACAACGATTTACAGTTAGTTCTGGCCAGAAACAAACATGTGAGTTTTGCAACTCGTCGAGTGACATGCATAATCTATACGTTGGCGATTCCCAAACTTTGTTTCAGTAGCAAGTATCGGAACTACGGCTCGTCGTAGCCCAATCAATAGTGCAACCGGCTGCGATGCGGTGGTCCCGTGTTCGATTCCCGGCGTTACTGATAAAAATGTGCCCCTTACATATTTCCATATCAACACTAGGGGTAAGAATAATTCAAAAATGGTTTTTAAAAAAATAAGCTAGGATAAATTAGTTAAAAAATTAAAGGGTATTTTTTTAATTAAAGATGACACGTGACCAAATACGCGACATTAAGCACCAAAAATGAAAACAATGAATTAAATAACTCATTTAAATTTAACTTTTTCAATAAAACGCCTATTTCACTATTATATTTAGTAATAGGAATAAAGTATAACATGAAACAACACAAATGAAAGTATTAAATGGTAACATTAAATCAATATACGAACATTAATTTATTCTATGTTTCTTATTTTTTAATTCTTATATAATTACAATAGCTCACTAATTGTCACCTGGTACTACAATATACATCTGATTATACAGATTGTTTTATTGAGGAGACTGAATTTAGCGACAAATATTTTAAATGTTTAAAATTATAGCATTTTTCAAAAATATTTTTTAAAATTGATGTTTTTCTTTTAGCAGTGAAGCTTGAGAATCACTGATCCCTACTTTTATAGTGGCTATACTTTTTGGTATGAGGACATGTTTTTAACATATGCAAAAAATTGTCTGACAGATCTACTTATTCGATGGAAATTGAAATTTCTATTTTGTCGTAGAAAAACAACGCCAGCAGTCGCCGAAAGCCCCGCATGATATACCGCATCTTCCAGCCAGAATAAACAGGTTTTTTTGGTTTTACGTTTCGGTGTCTTCGATCTATTTCCTGCAAAATACGAGTATATCCGCGCTACGCTGCCCGATCAAGCCCTACAGCGCACTCACCAGAGACACTATGGGGATTTTGGGCGGCGTCAGAAATTCCATATACACCTTATTTATAGGCATTGTTTAAAATGATTTATAGGGCAGGGTAAACGCAGCTGAGAGCGTCGAAAATTGTGTTGCCTAATATCGACACTTGAAAAGAAGATTTCGTTACAATTTTCATTCATATATTTTATATTACATTAAATTTGTAGTGGAAGAACAATATTGCTCGTTGAATTTTTTATAAACAATTTCTCTAAATTATTACTGCACAAAGAATAATATGCAAATATATTGTTTAATTATACAAACTCTTATTTAATTTTCAAACATTATTTTGGAATCAAATAATCCATTTAACGAACAAAATGTAATCTATCACATTTTGTCATTCCTATTTTTTATTTTGCATTAAATTTGAAGTGGAATAGCAATGTTGCGGGTTGTAATTTTCAAAGTAATTATTTTAAAAGCTTCTGCTCTAAAGTATTGAAAACAAAACAATTTATTAAAATTAAATTAAATTTCATCTCAACAGAAGCATCAAAATGTGATTAGTCAGTGAAATCACTATCGATGAAAAGCACCCTGTACAAAGGATAGCTAATGCAAGTCTAGCAAACTGTCAGTCAGTTTGCTCTAGTCTTATATGCCAGTCAATACAATACTTACGCAAATATACGTAATTGATTCGTAAGTCACTCAATCTCGTACTCATGTGTGCCCACATTAAATAATGCACGTAACAAAACGTCTAGGCCGCATCTGAAAGAAATCCCTTCACCTTACTTCGAAGGATGGAATTAAAGACTGCTTCTTGCTAATTTCAATTGCTTAACAATCATCATTGGTAACGATAACTGGGAATCAAAATAGCCGTTAACGTACACTGAATACCGTATACTAAATATTTCTTGAATGATGACGCTTTCGTTACCGTGTTTTAGACTGAAGTAAAAATGAAATCATTATAAGTCACCTGCCATATTCACGTATACACATGTATAACGCAATGTTTAACCGAATAAACGCAAATTTACTCATGACTTCATGGCGAAATGACGAAACAAACCAGAATTGGTTAATTTTCAATCTTGCTGAAATCATGACTGTAAACATTATTGTAACTCTGCGTTTGTCCTTTTTTGTAACTTGACTAGTACAAGTTTTTATTGTACAAACAAGAGCATTATGATCAAGCAGGAACATTCAGATCATGCAAGATCATTCAGACTGGAGCACTTTCTAGAACAGCTCCGATTCCAATCTGTTTCAATGGCAGTTCATTTGACAATGAAAGCGCTAAGCTATATCGCTTTATCAAACGTACTGTACGTTCCCATTGATCCACCTGAAAAAAAAATAAGATCTAGCCACCAATGCACTCCAAAGCCATTGAAGATTTGCGGAGTTTTCACCTGTTTCGGTCAATTCTGCTGCCTTCTGGATAAGGCTAAAAAGCAAGATAATTTATGAAACCAAATTGTTTCAACATTATTGGAACTGAATTGCTGAAATTATGATAACATTGGTGATCACATAAAATACCTAAAAGTTGATTTGAGTTTCCATTCTTTCCCGTCCTAACTAACACGACGGCTTCATTTCACCTTCGGTCACCAGAGGCGCCACATGGCATGACGCGTTCTATATATCACATCCACGAAGATCTCCTTTATACGTAACCTTTCTATACGCACGCGCGGCTCGCGCACACACAATCGATACGACAGAAGATTACAACTTCACAAAGCGGCACGGCACAAAGTTGTGTGCTTGCATATGGGAGTGAAAAGTGCGAGCGCTGACCAAATACCGCAGCGTCTGTCCATTGGCTCTCTCTCGCTCGCTCGCTCGCTCTCTCTCTCTCTCTCTCTCCTCTCGACGTCGGGCCGAGGCCGCATCGCCCAAAGCCTCTACGAACGCCCGCGCATGCAGAATATGGAGCGACCGGAGGCAGGGTGGTGGCGGAGGGTGGTGGTAGTGGTGATGGTGGTGGGGTGGGGAGGGCGGTGGCGGCTGCCGAAGCGGTGTTCGCCAAACGCCGGCATCGATTTTTTGGGCCACGGCGAGCGCCCATTGGTCGCTTCGATTCGATTTCTGAAGCTGTCCCCTGTTTCTTCGACGACAATTAATTATATAGTCCGCCAGTGCTTGTGTGTATGCATGTGCGCGTGCGCTGCGGGTATATACGGGATGGGAGATCGCGGCGCCGCGTCGACCGCCCTCTCTCGACCATCCAGTCGATCCGGTTTTCGCACGGGGCATGCACGGGCCAAGCCGAACCGAGCCTGACAGGGGCCAGACATAAATCGTTGAAACACACGCACTTAAAAGACAACAACACTGTAGTGATTATTACAACATTTGGTTCTGTACCCCTTTTAATGGTCAACAACTATAGATAAATTTCCATCAGTACTCCGGGATATATTAAACGAGAGGTCATGCCGGGAATTGAACCCGGTACCGCCGGATCACTGTCGGTTACAATACCGACTAGACTACGACGTTTCGTACCATATATTTGTGCCGCCCAACGAGCATAATGTCCTTTCCAAAATTCTCGTCTTTTACCTTACACGGTCAAAATATTTGCGATTACGATGCGACATTGACCACGATGCCTCGCTACCATGCCTTCTAGCGATGAGTCAGACTATTTTTCCTATGACAGATTCGTACAATCTTGTAATTTAACGGCATGAAGGTGTGACGGTAACATTCTGAATGACAGGGCGAGCCGCTATCCACTACACCGCAAAATGTGTTTTTAGCTTATCGTGCCTAAATGAAAGGCGTCTATTCGCTTTTTCTACGATCCACTAGCAGCCAACCTAGCGATCACCTTTGAACCCTTTTCGCTTGAATGGGTTCATTGTAAAACTTAGATCGTTGCTCGACGACTAGCTAGATCGATAAATAAGCATCTTACCTGAGGCTGAAAAGTAAGATGGGAACAAGTATCGAAACGCAACTAGCCCTAAATTACAAGGAATAACAATACCTTAACTAACTTTTTTTAATTTAATTCGAGAATTGTATTGACATCCCTATTTATTGCTTTTTTTCTTCCAGTAAAAACGAGCAACTGTAAAAACATAAGGATAACCGAGAGCATGCACTATCCTACTCGTTTATATGCGGGAT
>JAUJYS010000340.1:0-24753 GCA_033995665.1 Melogona broelemanni
TGCAGGATCCACCCCTAAGCTCTGGACTCCCTAATGGAAGCTCAGGGGTAACGCCTGTACCACAGGATCGAATAAGCGAAAGCCTGCGCCGGGTGTGTTCGGCATTTACTAATGTAGTTTTTTTTTGCGATTCATCCCCTATAAGAGTGTGTACACATTTTGGGCCACTAGCCTTGAAAGGCATTAATCATACTTTAGGAACACCTTTGTTACCACGGTTACTTACTGTTTACGTTATGCTGACAGAACGCTACGTTAATTACTATATCTGGTGAGCTAGTCAAACACCTCAGATATAGTTCTGAGAATTTAAAACAGCAGGTGTGGTTCTCGTGGAACCTTTTTGACGTCGTCCTGCTAGTTCCTTTTAAATTACTGACTCAATTTTGATATGCACCTCTAGAGAATAATCTGGGCAATTAATTTCACCCATGCTGTGCTGTCAAACTCTAACAACCTTTTATAAAAATTGATTGGCGATATCCGTTAGTACATGATAATTAAGATTTTTTGCTTCAAATTGGGTTTTGCGAAAAGCTGATAGTTAGGCTCGTCAAAGTCATGTTTTTCGTTAAATTTGTTGGAAATCATTTTTTTTTTAAACACAGCGATTTGGATTGTGTCAGAGATTGGACAAAAAAAATGTCGAGACAGTAAAGCTGGGCTGGAGACAGTCCAATTTCATTGAGGACGTCGAGGGTCTTTGCCAATCCAAGGTGGGAAGGAAAAAAATATATTTACGGCTATTTCGAGCAGTGTGCTATGGCGTGTAGCCGTGAGCTTCGCCACCGAACTAGTGTGGAAAAAACACGAGCAGGTTTTTAACAGTTGTTGGTGGGTTTAAAGATGGCTGCGCTTCCCAAGTTCACTGAAATTTGAGCGAAATCGAGTTGGTAGTTCGCCAATTTTAACATTTATCAGTTACACGGATTCGGATGACCCTGACGACATAGACAAAAAAAAAGATCCTCAATTCGTCTCTAGCAGACTGTTTGGTTTTGGGAAATCGGTTTTTGTGCAGGGTTGTCGTGGTTTAACCGTGAATTTTTACCAAAGAAATTAATTATTTTTGCGATTTTCTTTCATAAATTCCTGAATTTTTGAATATTGATATTGAAGTGCTCCTGATTTTCCAAAAAAAAAAATGATTATGAGATTTCAATGTAACCAGAAGAGAAAAAATAATACAGTAATCTTTTCAAAATTGGGAATTTAAATAATTGTTTCAAGTCTATCCACTTATTTTTTAATATCTAAAAAATGCACTGTTTGCAAGAAAATGGTCAAGTAGATTGATGTGTCGCACAATTTCCCACTGTCTATCCTATTTCTAACATTTGGATGCGCTTTCCAAAATAAATTAATTCAATTTGATTTTTGTTTATAAATTTTGTACCTCAATTACTCTATTGAAGAATTTAATCGGTAATAATTTAATTTAATAATTGGATGCATCATATAAAATATATGGCATCTAATTGTGATTCTCGGACGCAGTCTCTGGGGACGGAGAAATAATTTTTTTGTTGTTCATGGTTGAAACTGGCTGCCTGCTGCTTCGTTTGCTCGTTTGCTCACGGTTTGAGGCGGTGCCGTCAAGTGGTTTTATTGTCCTTGACCAATCTTATTTGAACGACGGTACGTTTTGCCTAATGAGCTGCCAAAATAGCTAAGCAAATATTATAAGCAGAATAATATTTTTATTAGGCGATGTATTGTAGTGTAAATATAGCCGAACGGCTCTAGTGTAACAAACACAAAGCGCCTGATGCGAGCGTTCAAAATCCTACATGTACAGAAGCTGAAATAATGTTTGTTCAGGAGGCTTACCTACGTATCAGCATCAAACCTCCACCCCATCAGACGGTGGCCTGGTAATTAGGAATGTGCCCTAGCCTAGGATTCTGATTTAGGTACGGATCTTTAACGTGTACCCGACAACGTACAAGCGCGGCTTCCGCCTCCGTCTAAAAGCTCCCCCTTGTAACATATTTTTCCTGCATGACTCGTGTTACATCTGCCCCCTTTTCAGGCGCCATTTTCTTTTTGGTAAGGAGGCTTACCAACGTTTTTGTCTCAGAGCCCCTACTAGGGACGACCTCGTAATTTAAAATTTGATTTAGACGAGATTGTAATTTTATTAGAAAACATGATGCTGATGATGATAATAATATTAAAAATCTGACCAAGGTAGGGATCTTTAACGTGTACCCGACAACGTACAACTAACCTTATAACAGACACGCACTTCCATTGCAAAGGAAGGGACGTGATTTTTAATTTTCTCGCCCGAAAAATTCCGGAGGTCTCGGTCGGGAGTCGAATCCGCCTCTCTGGACATAGAAGGCGAAAATGCTATTCATTATCAAGTCTAGTCGTAACCGATATATAGCAGTAATATTCTGTCATCTCGTTTGCCTTTGTTGTGTAACTGCACTTATAAGTCGAGGGTTTGCCG
The DNA here is from genome assembly GCA_033995665.1 of Melogona broelemanni. Lineage (NCBI taxonomy): Eukaryota > Metazoa > Arthropoda > Diplopoda > Chordeumatida > Chordeumatidae > Melogona > Melogona broelemanni. The sequence goes on from JAUJYS010000340.1 coordinate 2,459, forward strand.
GCTAGTGTTTGAATTGTTTCGTCGTAAAATTGGACTATTGGGCGTTGTTTCGATAGGACGCGCACGTGGGCGATGGCTTCCGAAATATTGACCGATAACTACTACACTCTGAAGTGCACACGGGAACACCATGTTCTAGCCAGTGTTTCGTGTAATTCGTTGGCGGCCGGGTCATTTCCGGCACACGCTGCACTAAGTGGATTTTCGTGGTTCAAGGACCTGCAATCTGATTGGCAAACTCGGTTTTTCAGACGCGCAACTCCGGGACGCGCATTTTAGCCTAATGTAAACATGCGGTCCTCCGGGTAGAGCCGGGTAGAGCGCCGACGATAAGATAGTGACGCTTTTGTTTCTCGCAATTTTTTTTTGTGCCAAAAAACCCCTTCTTTTTCTTCTCGATCCTGTTTTATTTTTTTAGCTTTTGATTGCGGCGTCCACGCGCGGTTGGGTCGCCCTGTCTGACGCTCAAAAACATTTATAAATAGATCGGATAGGTTACGTGTTTCTCTCTTTTTTCCCCTCCTCTTTGAAAGTGTACGAGTGCATTCACCGTACGCGTGTGGCGCACTCTCGCAACGTGGAAACGTGAACTCTGGTTCACCCCCTCCCTCTGTGCCGCCACATGTTGGGGAAAACAAAAATACACTCTCCATCCAGCGTGAGAGAGCTTTAAAGAAGAAAAAAAAAAGTAATACTCCGGCCACACATCCATTTCCAATTCCCAGGCTACACGTAATGGTAGCCCGCGTAACGCGTATAATCCGCGCAGTTTCAGTATCGCCGGGCGTCCTAAGCAGTGGATGGAAAACGAATAGTGCGTGCGTGTGCGAAATTCGAAACTTTTTTCACGTGAAATGAACTTGATCTAAAGTTGGTGTGGGCACCTGGCCTTTAATTTTCAAGCCGCTCCCAAATTTGCATTTTTTTATACTATTTTGTTCAGTGCCAGACTCATCGTACCTTTATTGATCGAATGCTCTTGGATATCGTTCAACTGGAATTGATGCCAGCTGGCCTTCCGCTCTACGAAACATTTTTTTTTTATCTGTTGATGATACCCGCGTTACGAAAACTACTGCCCTGACGCAATAATTGTCGGCAATGAATACGTGAATCAAGTTGCGAGGAGCGCTCCCTAAACGTTCTCGTTTTCAAGGAGATTTGAGTTTTCGGTTCAGAGCAGAGTTGGCCAATTTCGGCGTGTTTTTGATTGGGGAGGGAGGTTGGATGATGGTCTGTTCTTTTTACCGACTATAGTGCGTATGCCGCGCGGTTTTCAGCGAGCCAAGGCTGACCTTTTTCCCTCTCTTCGCTGCCGTTGCTATTGGGCAGAACGATTGTTAGGAGTTGTGTGACGCAACCAAGGCTTTTTAAGGCCACGCGTTGGTGTGTTGTGTTTTGTGTGTAGCTGGCCGCAGCGAAATACGTACAGGTACGCCTGTGTGCTCGCGCGCCCGCCCTCTCTGGTCAGCCCATATTCACGTTCCACACGTGATTCAGTCACCTGTGACTTGAACTGGCTACCGATTTGTCACCGGGGTACGCTGAGAAAAAATGGATTCGCTGGCGTGTTCGGGAATAGTGTAAACATGGAGATTTCGCAATTTCGTGTTCGTTCGGTTTTTCGGGCGAATTTGATTTGCTCCCGTGCGGAAGTGTTGTATTAGTGATCCGTGCGTGCTCTTCGGTGCGTGCTTGCAGCGAGCGATTGGATAATTGTCGATGTGTTTGGTGTTTTTTTTTTCTGCAAGGCAAACGGCTCTCAGTTTCGTGGAAGCGCCAGTTATATTTCTGCACGCATTTTTCGGAGCGGAATTATTGATTTGTGATTACGAGAACAATGAATTCGGTGCCGTACTGAATTCTCGAATACGTTTTTAAATATTAATATCGTGGACTTTAGAACTCGAGATGTTTCTGTCTCGTATTCGGGAGGCGTTTCGCGTTCCAACGGCACAGCTGGTGAGTGACCTTTGCCCCAACGATATTTCTACGATGTTTTACATGATGTTTTTTTGTTTAGTCTTCCACACACCAGTATGAATATTGGTGTTGCATTTCCGATAGACGATCGCTTTTGCTTGGCACAATATTGAAGTCTGTCGATTCTTAGCCATTCTTTTTTTGCTGACTATTTCTTGGAGATTGGCGCAGGTGCCTCTAAATTTATCGTCACATTAAAACCAGCTGTTGGCCTTGTTTCTTGTTGTTTTTTTACTTCCCCGCAAGTTGTTTTGACTAGCTCGATTATTATTCATACGAGTTTATTTTATAATTTACAAATGAAATGCTGAGTTGAGTCGTCAGATATAGATTTAAATTTTCTAATAAATGGTCTTTCTCGTTTGTCTTAGGAGCGGATGTCGAATGATCCCAACTGTACCATGTATTCTTCGTCGAGTGTGGTCTCCTATTCGATGGGTGATGACGGACAACCCAAAGTATACCACGCTAGTTCAACCACCAGAACTGCTCCTGGTGGGGTAAGTAAAGTTTCCGTATTTTCAACTTTTAAGCTACCGTCAATGAAAAACTCCCGTTAGATTCCTGAACAAAACATTCGCTGCTTCCTGTTAATAATGGAATGTCTCGTATATGTTTTGTCAGGTGAAGGAGACCAGACGAGCCATGAGCGACTCGACAACTGGTGTCCAGAAGATGGCCATCGGGCATCATCTGGGCGAACGAGCCCACATCGTGGAAAAATCGAAGAATAAGAGGACCGGGGAGCAGGACGATTCGGAGGAGTACATCAATATTGGTGAAGGTAATTGTATTTGGAACAGCGGTTCAAACGTTTTAATGTGGTGACATCATTTTCGTAGCGGCGGGTCAGTTGATACGAAGTACATGTAGTTTCATTTTTTGGAAATTGATTTCAATTTTAGATTTGTTTGTTGTCGGGTTAAAATATTCACTCGTATTGCTTCTTTTTTATTTTGTAAATTGCCATTTAAATTTATATTTAAGAAATATCAAATTATACAGTATTTGAATTTGTCATGCACTTTACCTTTTGCCATGGAATCAAACAAGTCAATAGCATTTCAGGAGAAATCATATGTTGACAAATTTGAAGTAAGAGAAAGAACATGCTTTCTGTTTTCTCTCATTCAATAATTTCCAATTTTTTCCAATAATTTACAATCTCTTGTGCAGTTATGCACGAGCAAAGTTAAAATAGTAAGAATTGCGTATGTTGACGTAATTGGCAAAAATGCCATTTTATTTTTCTAATGCGTTTTCGCGATCTAATAATTTTGACGTAACATTCTTGCTTTATTTTAACAGGTGAGGAAGAACATTTCAACCAGGAGTGGTGCCAAAGAACTTCACATTCCAAATTTAGGCAACCTCAAAACCGTCAGAGCGTCGCCCAACGTCCGCAAGTCGCCAACCAGCCATTGGCGATTGCTGCTGGGCCTAGGTTAGTTTCCGATCAGAAAAAATCCAGGAGCTTACCAAAAGGCATGCAGCCACCTAGATTGCTGGAATAGTTCGTTTTGACTAGAAATAAAAGATATTCTAGATTTTTTGTAAAGTTCACGTTCTGAATTTTTGTTTGCATCTCCAATTTCAGCATTAACACTTTTTTTGCTTTGTTATAAAAAATAAATCCAGAGTGTTGATTGAACATTTTTGGCTGTGACAATGTTTACATGATGACGTAACAAGGACATATTATTTTACAGTCACGACACGTCACATCACGGACGCAAACGAGACCAGGACAGTAACGGACGAGCCGCGGGAAGCCGTCATAGCTCTACCGAAAAGAGCAGAGCGACGAACGAGAACAAGCAGCGTCGCGATTCCAAATCGTAACCCGTGTCAACTTCCTTCACTTGAAAAGACGAAGACGCGCGTTAAGAGAGGAAAAGTCAATTGTTTAGTGGTGCGGAAATCTCGGAAAATTTTGCTTTTTCTCTTCGTCTAGTGCTCTGCCAAGAAATAATAATTAGACTCGAGGAACTCCAGCTTACGAAAGCACCTGCCACTTGCACTCACTGCATAAGCACCACCCGTCCACAGTCGAAACCGACAACTAAGACGTGACTTTGACCTGTGCTGCTAGTTTGACGTTAAAAAAATTGCTCTTGGTTGAATTTTGTTTTCAATCGTCTGCCACTATTTATGTAGATACGTGTTGATTGGGTGAAACTGTTATTAGAAAATGATCTTTAATTCGTTTCGATTGTCTCTCAGATAATGGAATATTTATAGCTATATTTACGTTATGGTAATTTGTTCACAAAATCTTCATCATAATCTTTTTTATTAGTTGTATGGACTATTTACGATGTCAAATTACACAGATTTGTTCTAAATCTCTATTTCATGTAAGGAGTGTGTGTCAAACTATTTGCATTCTTAGATCTGCCATTTGTAAAACGTTAAATTATATTGGTCTGATAAAAATGTGCGCGAGTCAGTTTTCAATGTTTTTTCAATGTGATTCTGGACAATTTACTCTATGTTTCTGCATTAGTTTGACCGCGACGTTTGGTTTTCAGTTAGCTTGTCATGTAGGCCTACACAATTGTTCTTTTGATGGCCCACTGAGTGCAGATTGTACCGATAAATGAATCTCGTGTTGGTTGTATCAAGCAATTTCTTAAATTTTGAGCTTTGCGAATATGCCAGTAATGGTGTAAGCAAATTTATATTTTATTATTTCAAACATAAAAATGTGTATTCAACTATACGTTTTAAATATTAATCAAGAAGATCGTGTTTTTCATTGTAAATTCGACGCTCTCTAAAATTTATTCAGATTAATTGTTTTTTTAGTCAAAGAACATGGCGCTGTTAATGAACTACGGCGGATTAGTTCTCAAATCTTTGATGTTTGTGTTTTAAATATATGCTTGTGCTTTGCGCGTGAATATGTTGTTCTTGTAAGGATTACTTGTATCTGTAAAGAAATCGTTTAATATATTATATTTATGAAACTCATAACTCGTTAAAAATTTGCAATGTGTGCGCTTTGTATTTGTGTACAAGAATAAATGTTTTTGTACAATTGAATGAGAGGCCTGTACCTTTGATTCGTTAAAATAAATTTTATTTTATTTATGATAGAAATATTTCAAATTCGTGTTTAATGATTTCCCAATGCGTTTTTATTTTTTATGGCCCTGTTTCAAAGGAACCAAGTTGTAATATATAATACGGAACTTTATTTCGATTTTTTTTTAACTTGTTAATTTATTTTTTAAGAACTTAACTTTAATTTAAAAAACAAGCTGTCATTAAAAAAAAAATTGCAACGCTGAACCATCAGCGCCATCTATTGAACAAGGAATTTTATCTCTTCCCGCTCCATCCCTTGAACTCGCAGCGCCACCTATGTGCAAGTCTGCAAAGAGTTTTTTCTGTCGGCGTCGGGGTCCGCAATTTTCCAATTTTCTCATCGGCAAGTTTACTAATCTAACCCACCCAAATGTTGTGAATTTATTTAGATGGTTTGTATTTTGATTTGGTGGACAGACTGGCATCAATGTGCTCCTCCCAAATGGATCGATTCCGTGAGTGAAAGGTTATATTCATCTTCTATGTTATGCTTGTTTACTCGTATTGGGTAATTATTTCCAACACTTACACACATTGTCAACGCCATATTCCCCGGTCCTGCTGTGGAAGGCTTTTTTTTATTCCGGATCAATGGAGGAGGAGGTTATTGTACCCCTCGTGTCGCTATGGCAATGGGTGAGGGGCACATTCCAGTACCACAGGAGAAGATCCACAGTCCTCGAGCAGGACTACTAGTTCCATATCAATTATTTTACGAGTAAATCGCCTTGCCCACGCAAGTGAAAGCACGGGAATACACTCTATTTGTAAAAGCCTTGCATGACAAAATTTTGGGCGATTGTGTTTATATTAATTGTTTGGCAAGATTACTCTATGCACCTTCTTGCATTGATTATATTTTTACTATAGCGATAAGTTGAAGAAGACAATCTGGAGGGATAAAAACAAGTTGAGATTTAAATAATGCAGCTATGGTCATCATCAAAGCAACCATCAGATATTCAATGTTTTTGCGTCAATTGTGTTCATTGCAGATTCGTCGGATCACCTTCAGAGTTGCTGTGACGATACTCCCTTCGAAACTGCGCTGACAGTACTCGAGCCGGTTTAACAAACCCGGGAACTGGACACAAAACCCATGACTGTACACCCATTACCTACCGATACCGCCGTCGACCCAGGAAGCTTCATGGCGCTGAGAAAGTTGCCCATCCGACTGCAGAGCTGCCGCAGCCTGATATGCCGCTTCTCCTTCTTCGCCACCGCCTGCATCATCTTTCTCTTCTTGGGCGCCATGTACTGTTTCAGCTCCTGCAACCTGTCCTGCGAGGAGTACCGCTGCGGCGCCGGCTCGGACGCCCATCGCCACGACGCCACGGACGCCGATGTCCACGACCGGTCCGTCGCCGCCGCGGGCAGCGGTTGGTCGCTGGGCAGTCTGTTTGGGCGGCCGGCCAGCAAGCCGGCCTTGTCCGCCTTCATGGTGGTGCTAATCATGTCGTCGGCCGGCAATATGGAGCGGCGTGTGACCATCCGGCAGACTTGGCTGAAGGACGTCCAGAGCGACGTGTTGCATCTCTTCGTCATCGGATCCAGCGTGCTGGACGATGACGAGAAGCGGACCCTGGAGTCGGAGATCTCACGGTTTCAGGTAGACTCTTCTCTGCTCTTTCGATTTATGTGGTAGTTTGGTCTCTTAAAATTTCCTGTAAATAAAAAAAAAGTGCCTAATTTTAAACTCGATTTCCTGATGCAGCGACCCGGTAATTTTGATTGTAGACAAAATCATCCTTTAGTTTGTATACCAACTTGGAAAAACGATATTTAACGTGCCCCTGACATCGTGCAGACACGGATCCTCACCTTTACTTCCATTCTGCTTTGAAGACCCTCAGCTTTATTTCCATTTCCATATTTCCAATATTTTCATTAGTACGAACCGATGGCTCAGTGGGTATGGGGACATGCTACGAAGCCAACGTTCCCGGGTTCGATTCCCAGCGCAGGCTTTCGTTTATTCGCTAGCCTGAGGTACTGGCGTCACCCCTGAGCTCCCATTAAGGAGTCCAGAGCTTATGGGTGGATCCTGCAGTCTGGCTATTCCAGCTGCATCCCTCTTCCATTCCCTTCCCTGCCCCTCACATATCTTCATAAAGACACGAGGGTGCAGTTATCCTGTAGTGCACTAGGCGCTACGGTGAATTATATGAAGAAAAAAAATCGATGGCAGGCGCGCATTTAAATTCCTTTCGTCGGAAAAAATATAGGGGTCCTGACGGGGAATCGAACACGCCATTAGGGACGGACGTAGTAACGCGATTTGATAACCACTTCATTACATGGCACCTCTAAATGCACAGTTGTGACTATGACTAACGCAAGAATAGATTTTGAGCTAAATAATTAATATCACTTTGCTTGAGCGAAATAATTAATATAATTTATAATTATTTTGCTCCGTCGAATAAACTTAAAATTCAAGTGACTAATTATTCCTTTTCATTCAAGGAATATATTTTGGTTCTTAATCGCGAAATCTTATCGCAAATTTGTCGAAGCTTAGTACGTGTAATTCATGAAAATGGTTTGTATCACCTACTTTGCAGGACATCCTATTTCTAACCGACGTGGGTGAGTCGTACGCCAACCTCACGCTCAAGCTGCTCCACGCGCTCGCCTGGGTGGACGCCAACGTGGCCGAATACCAGTTCCTGTTCAAAGGCGACGACGACACCTTCGCCCGGGTCGACGACATAGCCTTCGAGCTGCTCTCGCTTAAGAGCAAGGATCGCCTATACTGGGGCTTCTTCCGCGGCGGCGCCACCGTCCAACGCAAGGGTCGCTGGCTGGAGAACAACTGGGTACTGTGCGATCACTACCTGCCCTACGCCCTGGGCGGCGGCTACATCCTCTCGGCCGACATGGTACACTTTGTGGCGTCCAACCGCCGCTACCTGAAGGTGCACGCCAGCGAGGACGTATCCCTGGGCGCCTGGTTGGCCCCTGTCGATGTTAAACGGGTGCACGATACGCGTTTCGACACCGAGTACCAGTCGCGTGGCTGTTACAACGTGTATCTGGTCACGCACAAGCAGAGCATCGACCAGATGCGCGAGAAGTACTGGTTGCTGCAGGAGAAGGGGAAGCTGTGCGCGTCCGAGCAGCGGAATCGGCTGTCCTACGACTACAACTGGAGGGTGCCGCCGAGTCGGTGTTGCATCAGAAACGATTCGAAAATACCGTGAACGCATTCGATGCTCGTTTGTTTTTTTAGGATATTTTTTTAGTTGGTGGAATTAGCTCTTGCGTGAATGCCGATGTCGAAATAATCGAGCGATGAACCTAATCAAATGTCACAACCGCCGCAATTTCTATAAACGAGCAATTCAAATTCCATATAAAAACGAACTACGCGAACCCGCGAGACTTGAGACTAAGGCGTTTCATTACCTTAACGTGACATGTGACCTGAACTTTTCCACGTTCCAAGTATAGACCTCTCATTTGAGCCACCATTGGTTCTTGGGTTGCATTCCCTAGAGTAGTGAGCCACACTAGATGAAGTAACTCTAGCTGATTCTTCCTATACCATTGATCTGCTGGATGAAGTGAACGTATTTTAATATTCAAACACATTGTATGAACCTAGTCATTTTGATTCTTGGTCTTGAATTTTGTTCATCACCTACAAGAGAAGATAAAGGTGAGAAACGATACAGAATGTCCTTTCTTGTTGGTCTAGTTCCTCGTTTCCCAAACTGTGCTCCCACTCCTAGAAATAAACTAAATAATTAAACGCTATTAACTTATTAATATTAAATAATGTGGCTCCCCATATAATGGAGTTTGGGAAACACTGGTCTAGAGGATAGAGCGCCTGATTTCGGATCCAATGGTTGTAGGTTCGAGTCAGAATCTGTTCGCTCATTTAGGAGGTGACTGGGGGCTTTGAGGTGGAGACGCTGGTAGCCCTCCCCACTCCCCCCTGCTACGAGTAAAAAAGGTTTTATCAAAATAGTACCTTTCCACGGTACTGCACACAAAGTATGGGATTAATAATTAAACTTTATTTAAATAAATATAAAAATTAAAATTGAAATTTCTATTCAGCGCCTGTAGTAAGCTCAGATTATAGAAAGTTATGCAATTGACGTTCTTCGAATAATGTTTCAAATAGCTAAATTATGATTTAACCATGTATTTTATCCTCGCTGTAAGCTGTTGTAGAAGCAAGAATATACAAGTAGATCGTAAAATGTAGCTAGCAAGTTTTTACAATATAATCAGATGCCAAATGTCAGAGGTTTTTACGATTACAAAAATATAATTCCTCTAGTAGTTTATTTAATTTATTTGACCTGCATTACATCATGTACCCGTTTCACAGTTAGCAGTAATTTAATTTTGTATAAATCATCACTCATGAATCAATCAGTGATTTCATAAACTATCTCAAATTTTTAACTGTTTCCAATTTCATTTGATTGACTTCATTTGAAACTGTTTTGACCAACTCTGCAAATAAATGTGTATATCGTTTTTCATCTACTGTAATTTTTTTTTGCCATAACTTTTAAATGCAAGCATTAATTTTGAAATGTAGTAGCTCAGAACATCCATACAAATGTCACTGTTCGAAAATCCCGCTCTCGATCACCGCCCCCCTCCAAATTTCCAACTGCCAAGCTGTGTGATCACCATTTAGGTATCCTGCTAGATCGAGTTTGATAAATTAATAAATTATGAAATAATCTGTGTAGAATTATTTTTATTCTTATATTGCATCAAAAATATAAAAAAGTATTTATAATTAAAATTCTATAAATTAAATTATTATATTTAATTAATTTGAACGAATAATAATTTAGTAACCTTTGTTAGCGGCATTGGAGATAACTGGACCCTGTTAATCGGCAGCACTGTAACAAAAAATTAAATGGCGTCTCAAAATCTGTCACGGTGAACTTTGGCTAGTCGAATGCAATTTAAAAATGGCAAATACAATGTATTTGGAGCACTATCTGGACAGTAAGTGGATCTGCATTGTGTCGAGCAGCATTTGCTGTGTCGGCCAGTTAAATTCCTTCAGAAATCTTGTCTAATGACTGGCTAAAATGGCGTAAATCGGCGGTCCTCTTTGAGGCATTAGGCTTCACGTTAGGCTTAGAACAAAGTGCCGCTGTAGGCCTAGCATCGATTTCATATGGACATTATTTATATTTATTCAGCTGCTGTTTGGTTTCCAAATGAATGTGGATGTGCTTTTTCCGACTTAGTTGCCCTTTCAAACCAAGCCCGTCCTCGAAATGGTTTCATTTAAGAATTTGTGCCAGCCCGGTTGTCTGCCATTGGGCTGGTGAAATGGGCGGGAAATATAAATTAACGTTTGACACATTCCAAGGGCCATCTTAACACGATTGAGCCGATTTGCAAATTATCCTATGATATGTCCGTATCTACAGTGAATTCTGTCTAAAAAGACCTTCTGAATGTAGTCTTATGCCCACTGGTGTTCGCAAATGGTACGGAACTGCGATTCTGTCGCGTCACATACATTAAGGCGGGAATCGAAGCACCGTTTAAATTCGAACATGTACATTGTATATCATAGAAAATATCTCACATTACATAGTAAAATTATTAATATGAAAAGTCCAAGCTAATTTTAGACTAGTCTCCCGTATTAAAATTAATTGTATGAAGATTTGTGTGTGATATTCACAGGCTTAGAAAACCTTCCAAGTGAACTACAGAGAAATTTTGCATTGATGAGAGATTTGGATCAACGGGCTCAAGGTACGACACTAAATTGTTATTAATATTACTATTTTATGTTTTCAAGAACGAATTTCATGAATAGTTATTGCGAAAGTCTGGCCATTGATCCAATGATTACGCCATTTTTTTCAGATCTGTTAAAAGATATTGATCATCTGGCCGAAAATTATTTGAAACAAGTTCAACTTCTACCGACGGACAAGAGAAAAGATCAAATAGAGCGAATGCAGAAAATGTTCAACAAGACAAAGGAATACGGCGACGACAAGGTTCAACTCGCCATCCAAACTTACGAATTGGTGGACAAGCATATTCGGAGATTAGATGCCGATTTGGCGAGGTTTGAAGCCGAGCTGAAAGACAAGACTCCAGCACATGCCGTGTCCAGCGACTCGGATTCTCAAAAAAACAAAAAGGGACACAAGAACCAAGAGAAGGACAACAAACGGAAGAGCAAAGCGAAAGCGCCGTCATCAGACAAGGAGGTGCCAAGTCCATCAAGAAAAAAATGAAGACGCAAGCGCAACCCGAGTTCCAATTTCCCGGGGTCACCAGTTTGCCGTTGTCCATAACTCATCCCTCCGATGTGCTGGACATGCCGGTCGATCCAAACGAGCCCACCTACTGTCTGTGTCATCAGGTGTCGTACGGCGAGATGATCGGCTGCGACAATCCAGATGTAAGTCAAATAGAAATTTACAAAAAGAGCAGTTTTTCAATTGATTATGTTAGGAATTATAAATAAGTTATTACTTTTCAGTAACCTATAATAGCTATATTATAATTTACTGAAAGATAATAAGTTATTCATATTATTTACTGCATTGTTTGAAATTCCTGCATCTCCTGCCTTTGCTCATTAATTCGTATTTTCTACTATTTCATTTATTTTAATGCCAATTAATTAAGAGATTTTCTGGCGTTGAACTGGTGCACTGGAATATGCTTCTGTCTGTGACTAGGACAATAATATAAACTTATTATTCAGAATACAGATTAGCAGATTCACGGTGAACGATTGAATTTCTCTCGATTATTGCGCTAATCGAACAATCCTCTGAATCCAACCTTGAATGTGCCACATCCTTCTCCCCTCCCCTTCCTCCCTATTCACATGCTGATCACATAGGGTTTTATGTTCTAACTCGTTTCTAGTGTCCAATCGAGTGGTTCCACTTCGCGTGTGTCGGACTGACGAGCAAACCCAAAGGAAAGTGGTACTGTCCCAAGTGCACGCAGGAACGTAAGAAAAAGTGACCTCTCCCCGCTACATGCAACGGCCACTACCCACCTCCTCTCTCTCCATCTCATCTCCAATCACCGTGACGAGACAGAGAGTGAGGCGTGCTGGCAATGCGGCGGCGAGACGCGTGTTATCGAGCCCACCCAGACTCGTCGGGGCGGTCGACGTTGACTTGTTCCCGCTGTCCCGTGATTGGTCGCCTCGACTGCCTTTGATCGCCAATTGTACAAAGTAAATCGAAAAAGAAATATTGTTCATACACATACCATTTTTATACGCGCGTCGCTCCCCTGTAAATAATTCCCCTCCAGAGATTGTATTTCCGCCTCACCTATATTGTGTCCCGCCACGATTTTCGCGATTCAGGCATCCCGGTGACGCGGCTCTCTTTATTTTTTCTCGAATTGACGACCGGGGCGGACAAATTCGTTTTTGCAATGTGTGCGGCGAAATCGCACAATTGCAATCCCTTCTCGTGAAGCCTGCTTGAACCGAGACAAAGTTGCTTTCTATCTTTTCCTCTGTCCGCTTCTATGTAGTTGCTTCCGCGTTTGAAACGCGCTCTAATATTTGACTCCTTGCTTTTCACTCGTATTTTAACCCTTGTACCTCTCGGTTTTAATCCTCCGTGTGTAACGGATAGATTTCAGAATTTTCTCGCGCAAATGATAATGGGATGACTGAACATCAAATTGATAGGGTATGGGGAATCTCAGCGGCTGGATGAAATACGAACGGGGGAGCCAACTTTTTTTTAGAAAGTAATATATTTAATTCGCTGGAGAGTCTGCTCCTGGTTGCTGTCTTTCGCTCCGTGTTGGGTTCCGGCAAATTGAGCCGCGTTTGTATCAATCGCAGTGGCCGGTAATTAGTGCATTGTATTTTTAATAACAGAGCTGAATGGTGATTTATTATCACTGCAGTTTGGTTAGGCGCCCGCATTCACTTAGTTTTCCCCCACGGCCTTTTTAGTGAGCTGAATATAGGATGGCCAACTATTTTTGCGCCATTTTTGACGATCAAATTTGTGCCTAGGAATTAAGTTTTTTTATTAATTGCAGCCGGAAATGAATCTGTTGCGCCGAATAATTTTAATCCAGATTTTATTAGCGCTTTTATTTGCTTTATCGTGAGGTTGTTATAGGTGAATCAAACTATTCCTGAATGATACAATTTTATCTTTGTTTCGTTTGTACTTTTTCTCTTCGTTTATTTTTAAATTTACCAGCGTTTCGTGCGGTAATGACGCACCGTACACGCCGGTTTTTGCCGGTGGGGAGCATCTAGTTAAATCAGCTGACCTTGGACCAACCCAGTAGGTATAGGACCAAGGTCATTGTTCAGAAGAGATGAGATACTTGATATTCAAGTACACCTTTTTTATTTGATTTTTTTTATTTTAAAGATTTTTCTACCTTACTCTGACAACCTCCCCATTCGGTTTCATTGGTGGGATGGGGAATGGGCAATTTTAACATGAGAAGAGTGCGATTGATTGGATCGGTTGCGGAGGGGCGGGCGCTGGCGGATTAGCGCGCTCTGTATGCGATAGTGCGCCCAGTCTGATTTTATGAATTCAAGATGAGTGAAAAAAACGCAAAACCTTATCTGTGGGTGCGCCCATACCGGCCAAAAAACTGTCGTATGGTCTATTTGGAATTGTGTAATTTGAGTTTTTCCTGGTGCTCCATTTTTCTGGACCTGTATTTTTTAATTTTCTAGTTGCCAAATTATGTGCTTTGCAAATTTTATAACAAAAACTTGTCTTGCAAATTTTAGCTAATCGAATACACATATAAGAATATTTAAAATTAAGGTTTATCGTGTGCTTTTTGGGTTCACCGAAGCGCTTTATATTTTGACTCAAACATCGAGTTAATTTGTGTCACTTAAAAAAATACACGTTGGATCAAAAATGCTATTTAATTAATGACCTTGTTGTATCCTTAACTACTGCATTGTAATTAATATCTTTAAATTTGAATGCTTATGTCATTGATTTGTAGATACGTAAAGCTGTTGTGATAAAAAAAAATGCAATTGCTTTTATTTTTAATATGGCTGCCAGGTTTCAAATTTGACTTTCTGATTGTGAATTAAAATCATTAGTTCATCGGTTTTGAATGAAATGCCTATTCCAAATCAATTTCTTTACATGTTTATCCAAATGTTTGGCCAGTTTTACTCGAATTTCAAGCAGTCCTTTTTTATTCTTCTAAAATACCATGACTAGAGCATACCTATTTGTTTTGTTTCATCCCTTGTGTTATTTATATTGTTGCATGTACATTTTTGTAAAGAAGCGGATAAGATCTAAAGTATTGAAACCCTTGCATTTGTTCATGCAAAACATTACAACTGATAAATATTATGTTGTCCAATTTCGTGTCGATTTCACGTTGCTCATACATCTACTTCTGACAGTAATTTCCCCATTTCATATTTCGTTGTGTTCTATGAACTCGCGATATTTTGTCCTCAAGTTTAATTAATTGTTGAGCAAGAACATGAACGAACAGCTGAACTGTAAGTTCCAACATTGATGCACCATGTCATCGTGGTTGCGATGTGACACTCATTTGATGTTGTTGCATTTTTGAATAAAATGTAAAGAGTAATTTAAAAACGCTTTTGGAAATCATGGAATTTTTATTATTGAAGTCGACGGCTCAATGCTTGCAAATGTTTCGACAAGTAATAATCGTGATTAGGCGTTTAGCATTATATGGGATTACGAGTGATTAGTGCTAAGTCGCATATATTGTTATCTAAATTTTATTTTCACAGGTATTTAGCGAGTTTGGTCATGGTAGCGGCTTGACTCTCCGCACTGACAATTCTCATAAATGAAAAGCTGAACCAAATCATAAGTTGTCGTAAATTCAAATTAATCATATATAACATTTTGCGATATCAAACAAACGGCCTTTTTTTTTTTTTTTACAAATTCCTGTTAGCAGGTGGCGGACACTTGGAAATCAACCAAGCGAAATCAGTTTCCTGCCTACTTCTAGTTGCCACCACACCTATCGGCCGAACACATTGAAATTGCTGCTACGTTCTATCTCTTTAGTTCGTTGTTTGTCAAAATTGTTTTTCGAGTAGAAAGTGGTCCACTTGTTCACGGCAAGTTTTTCACGAATCTCGACCAATTTGTGTTTTGTTTGTTTTTGCGATTGACTTGCAAGTCTTTCTCCAGTATCGAGAGGACTGATTGTTGCTGCCGATTGCCGGCATATGGATTTTGGTGAGTGCTTTTATTCGTTAACGACATTAGGCCTAACGTTGCCCCACATCTGGATCGCTAGCAATAGAGGGTCGGACAGTTCGCGCCTTGTCTTTGATTATTGAGTTGTTGGTCCACATATTCGATCGAATTCATTAGGTAACACTCAATTGTAGAAATACAGATATTCGATTAAGGTGTCCGGAGAGTTGTGTGAGTTTCAGTGGGGTGACAAAATGTGGGCGAGGCGGAAAAATGCTCGTAGGAAAATTTCATTTAAATTGAATTCTCAAAGGTTTTCGAATTGGGGCGCGTCCATTTTTCAATTTTCCCGCTAGGGGCCCCGCCTGAATGCCAAAGCTCACAGTACGCGGACGTGTTGAAATTTAAAACGCAGCATTGTTCGAAGGACTTTGAAATTATGATGTAATCTTGATTTCTGAAAACTAGCCATTTATTTATTGCACTTCATTTTATTTCGAAAGAGGGCTGTTTGTGGGAACTTAACCCCAAGCTTCGAATAACTTTCAATCGGACCAGAGTGGTCTGCAAAACTGTATATGGTTTTTGAGCCGTCAAAATTTTCCCCTCAGGTAGACTCTCCAAAGTTGGTTGGTGAATAATAAGTGAAACAAAGAGAGTGAGAGTGATTTTTTTTGCCTTCCCCCATTTCCTTGTCCAGCAGCGTGTCGACCCGGTTATTAAACAGGCCAAACCGTTAGCTTTTTTCTCTTTCTCGTTTGTCCAATTTCACTTCCCGAACGATTAAAATTCCGAGCTGTGCCAGCCTGCCTGTGGTGGGTGGCTGTCGAAGGTGCACTCAAATGTTTGTATAAGTCACTGGAGTCTTTAACGATTGAAAGTGGTAGCTGAAGTAAATGGTTACACAGCCTGAATTCGGAACAAAATTTATCTTGCAGCCAGCGGTTTCTGATAGTCTTTATAGGCATCGACGTTTTAGCTGATGGTAAGTGGGCACGTAGGAGTACAATAGTCCAAATTGGTTTAAATGAATCCACAAGGCCGAAGGCATACGAAACAGCTGTTCCCTACATTTTATTTAGATTAATGGAGCTTATATTCTAGGAACTCTAGGCTTAAGTCTAACGGCATATCTGACTGCATAGCAATTATACATACCGGTAATAAAGTCGAAATACTAATTAATTTTCTTAGTTTTTGTTATGCTTATGGGCAAGTAACAGAATTTTAGAATGTACTTTGTCTTGGAATTCATACTGATAGCCAAGCCAGTTTGTCACTTGTCAATAATTCAATCAATCAATCAATGGTTATTCAGTCCTGGGACTGGTTTAACAGCAATGGGATATGTCTCTCCATTCTCTCCTATTTTCTGCCTTTTCTTTCACTTCATAGTAGTATTTAGAGCTTGTGTCTTTGCATAACTGGGATACAAAGTCATTTCTTGGTCTACCTGCTCTTCTCTTGCCTTGAATTTTCCTCTCTTAAACTCTGATTTGTGGTCCCCCATGACGCAAGGCATGTCCTATCCATCTTCCATTCATCATCTATCCATCTATCCATTCTTCTGATTTTTATTATTCTGAGGATTTTTCTGTCTTCTCACTTTTGCCAGAACTGTCTCATTAGTCAGTATGTCTATCCAGCTCACTCTTTCCATCCTCCTATCAATGATTCAAACGAACAAATTCAGAAGAATATAGACTTTCGGGAATTGGATTTTAATAACTGTGTTGCTTTCCACATTCTGTGAATGAGATTTTTCCTGTCGAAGTTAATCTGTGAATTCTGCCTGCTGTAGCACATTGTGCTATGTATTTTGCATATTTATTGCCAAAAATGGGCTGCCAATTGACAGTAGATGAATGAACATTGAATTGTACATGTCATTCATTTGTACTGCTTTTTGTAAGTATTTGTAGTTTGTAGTAACGGTTTCGGGTTCGATTCTTTATGCGGGCTCTCGTTTACAGAATATTCTGTATTCGATCCCGTGGTACTGGTGAAAATATGCCTCATATATTGCCCAAGCAACACGAGGTATAATCTACTGTACTATTCACTTCAATGAGGAGAATTTCCCCCATTTAAAAAAAAATAACCAAAATGCACTCTCCAAAACATTGAAAGACTAGAACATGATCAGTCAGAGCATGCCCTTTATTTTAGTTTTGTTAAAAAATTCCGATGGCGCGATTTTAACGCGAAACAAGGGCGCGCAAAAAGTAATTCTGTAATTCTAACCTCCACATTGATTTCTACCCAATAACTGTAACTGAAAAGTAACGACACACTGACACCTGACACTCCACACTGGATGAAAGTGTAACTCAATCAAATCATTATTTCATTTCAGACCCATGTCAGCGTAGCAATCGAATTCATCAGTGATTATCCAGTGTTTTTTGTGACCGCCCAACTTGCCAACTCGAAATGAGTCGTAAAACCAACTCTGCCACTGCTCGACTAAGGCAGGATTACCTACGACTCAAGAAGGACCCAGTTCCCTATATTACAGCGGAACCTCTACCATCTAACATATTGGAATGGTAGGACCTGAAACTAATTACAAATCTTTCTAGGGAAGGCCGAATCATTGGTTTACAAATATTGGGTGTGTTATTATGGATCAATATCAGTTCTGGTTGGTACTGGTGTATGCACTAGCACAAGTCAGACGGAAGTGGTTCTTTATAAAGGCATTACTGCATTACTGAATCAGTTTTTGTATGCATGTTGACAGTCTGACCGAAATACTGTTTCTCAATGGCAAATTTGTTTTTCGTTGAAACCAACGATTCACATGTTGGCTCGTCTGCGTTTTATTTACATGAGCTTTATATTTAATTTTCAGGCATTATGTTGTGAGAGGACCTGAAAGCACTCCGTATGATGGTAAGCTACCCCGTCTCAAGCCAGATCAGCAAATCTGAATATCTCCGGGTGGTTCTTTGAAAATATTTTTTTGGCATCAGTATTAAATTATAATTTTAGTTATTGTACTTGTTTGACATTCGGGTTTCTGTAACGACTCATCCTTTGAGAGCTCCGCCGAAGTAAACCAGTTTCGCTCACTTTACTTATGTCGTTGTTCTTCGTTGCGTTTTCAGGCGGCATATACCATGGCAAGCTGATCTTCCCCGCCGAATTTCCATACAAGCCTCCTAGTATATATATTTTGACGCCAAACGGTCGATTCAAGTGCAACACCAGACTGTGTCTTTCAATCAGTGATTTCCATCCGGACACCTGGAATCCGGCCTGGTCCGTGGCTACAATTCTAACAGGATTGCTCAGTTTCATGGTGGAGAAGAATCCGACGCTCGGCAGCATTGAAACGTCCGATTATGAGGTATACATTTTATAGTGTACAAGTAGTGTGTTGATTATTTTTTAAAACTTTTATTCCCCAACAAATGCTTCATCTGAATTGGGAACGAAATGGAAGGAAACGGATTCAACATTTTCTTAAAAATGAAAGATTGTTTTTACTTTATTTATGGCGTAATTGCGCCCCTCACCAAATGTCTCTACGTTGGCGAGGTGAGGGGCCAAATCGCATTGGTCTATCAATTTGATTAAAAAAAAAAAATATTCGATTGACATTTTGTATGTAACTTTTAGTTCTAAAACTTTTAAGAAAATTAAAAATGATTTTTTTTCACCTGTAAACAGAAGCGGCAGTTTGCTTGGAACAGCGGTGAATTTAACATCAAGGACAAGACTTTCTGTGAATTGTTTCCAGGCCTGGTCAAAGTAAGATTTCTTTTGGGAAAAGCATCTTGATACGGGGAAATGTGAAGATAATTTATGCAAGGAGAAATCCTAAATTGCGATTTTGTTGAACAAAATTAAATTTAAACTGTGCAGTACGTGATTTTGTTTATAAGGGAAAATTATACTCTGTTCACACGATATTGAAATAAATCCCAAAATAAAATTATGCGAAGGAAGAAATTGTCGTGACAACTTACTGCTATGTTACAAAAAATGAACTCATTATGCTGCGGCAAATTAAAGGCAAAGGTTAAAAACCACTTTTATGCTACAGGCTACTGCTATGTTACAAAAATGATATTGTAAAAAGCAACATAATTCTCGGAATTGAAAAACAATTTACCAGGCAACCAGTATTCTTGCTTTCAAGTTTCGCTTCTCATGACTAGCTTATTAACGAGATAAATCACTAGTGATATATTTTTTACGCCATTTCAAATGTTAGAAGTTGTCTTTAGCGCATCTCGTGTGGATTGGTAGTCACATTAACGTGTTATTATCTAGTTCCGTAGACATTAAATTAACGTGCCTGTCTGCTTAATTTTACAATTTGCAGGAGATCAAGCAGGAGCTGGAACGTCTGAGTCAGGAGAAGACCAGTGTGGGATCGTCGACCGTCGAACCCATCACGGACTCGTCCCCCAACAAGCAGCATCTGTTCAGACAGCAGTTGCACCTGAACCAGGAGCAGGGCGTGATGGGAAGTACCCTGGCCAACATCATGGTTATTGTCGGCTTTGCCGCGTTTGCCTACTCGGTGAAATACGTTCTCAAATCGTTGGCCCAGTGAAGTGGGGAGGCAGCGGGCTTCCCCGACGTTCCCGCACGTAGCCCGGTTATAAAAAAAGAAAATAATAAAAAAATTCACTTGCTCGCCTACGGCTAGCATATACGGCGATTGCACCCGCCCCGCCCCCCAATCTCGTTCGACCAATTTGGCGAAACGGCTGTCGTGATTTCTAGTGACAGAGAAGAGGGGTGGTATTTTCGACAGCCTCCCGAAGGACTGTGCCAAATTTGATTGGGAGAGATGGTTTTTGTACAATAGTGAATGAGGTGGATTTTCGGCGCGCGCGCTACATTACCGGGGTTGTCACTTGAACTGGGGAGCACCAATTTCACCAATTTCTAAAACCGAAGCTGGGAAATTCAGGAGCTATCGAGCGGCAATTCTGGTCACCCTACTGTGAATAAAACCAGATATATATGTGTATATATAAATATAGAGAGGGGCGAGAATTTGATAGGTGTAAATTGACGCACTCGCGACACATTTATAAATTGTCCAAACAGAGGTTTAGATAGGTGTTTCCCGCCAGTTTATTCAAAATTCAAATATTTATTTGAAAGCAGTTGTGTACATATATTTCTGTGAGAACACGGGCGTGCACGCGTTGTTAGTGGAGAGTTCAGAACTGCTTGACTGCGCAACTTGTTTACGGAGATTCCCCAGAAAGGTTGTAAAATTATTTGTCCTTTGGATTCGTTGCCACCAGCTCCATGTCACTTATATTTTTGGTCACGTGAATTTGCACTATATGTTTTGTTCCTCCCTCACCTCTCAACATTAAAGTGTACACGATTGCAATTGATTACTGAAAGTGAAATTTGCTTTCTCTCTATCGGTCTTTTAACCAAAAGATTGGATCAATACACTTTTTTGTTAACGTTTTTAGCGTACTGTTAAGAGGTAGGTATCTGATGCCGAGCACGGAGTCATGCTGATTTCATTGCACAGAGTTTAAAAGTGTGTTTGGCTTATGCGGTTTCCAGTACAACAAAGAGGGTATTGCTGCATGTCTATCATTCATCACAAAAATGGAGATACAAGAATAATAAAATGGACGAAATGATTAATTTCTGTAGCACTCCCATTTCGTAGTTGACATTTTTGAAACAAGAGCGATTTTTAAATTCCACAGCACAATTTTTAGTTTCTCAAACTTGAGACCACAAGTTTGGTAGTTGACACTGTTTCTCTAAATGAATGGACGATTTTTGAACTCAATGGTGGAACAAAAATATTGTTATTAAAAAAAAATGCAAACAACAAATATTTATAACGTTTTTTTGTGTCATTGTTTCTTGAAAGGTGATGTGTTTAATTTGTGATGGCTATCTTTGTGTGTACTTTTTTTTGTTATGGCTTTCTTTTGAACTTCTAAAAAACATTCTAATTAAATATTCATTCAATGACTATAGGCAGTCTAAAACAGCTCCCCGAATATATAATTATTGATAATTTTTGAATGATCATCCCAATGTTTATTTTTTTTTTAATGAAATGTTGTCAATAGTTATTAGAAATTATCATCTTAAAATAAGATTAAATCCTTTTAACTGATGGATAAAAATTGTTTTACTATCACACTCTATTCAACTAGTTTTCGTAATCCGTTAAATATTTATTTATTCACAATATCATCGTTCGTTTTTAGAAATTATGCGAAAAAAATATTAGCGATTGGTTTTAAAATTTGTTTTTTCAAAGTCGAGGGCGAAGTTGGAATGGTCGCGAGTCGCATCTACGTCACTATCGGTAGTATCGCCCATCCTTAGCTGCGAAAAGGAATGGTGGTGTTGATGTGAGTTTGTCAAAATCGCAATAATTTGACGGTGTGCTCGACTATTTGCGTGCCCTTTTCTGGGATTTGTTGCATATTCTACTAAATTGGAACACCCAGATTTCGTGGTAAGTGATCTGTAATATAAAATTGCTAACTGTGTTACCGTAGGTTGGTACGCCTGAGTAGGCTTACTCGATAAGCTTGTGACTCAAACCTGCCGGTTCCTCCCCATTTTCGGGCCTTGCCCTATATAGAAAATGTCAGGAAATGGTTCTCTGGTAAACATTTTTTAGATAAAAGGTGCACTAATCTATGTCCCCGTTTGTCAAAAATCCAGAAATCAACAAAAAATCGAACCATTCTGACACTGATTTTAACCTCTTGGGATCTCAAGACCCAGCACATCCGGTTACTCAGTTCTCCGTAGCCCTTGCTCCCTGTTTTGCGTACAAGTTTATGGTTGTAATGAGTGACACCTTATTGTTTAGAAACCACCAATTCACATTGGGACACAACATTGGGGAAACGTTGTTGGTCCCAGATACTTGGTATGTCGGCCCCCAGTGGCTCAGTGAAGTGGATATGGCCACAGTCTACTGAGCGGGTGGTCCCGGGTTCGATTCCCGGCGCAGGCTTTCGTTTATTCGAACCTGTGGTACTGGAATGTGCCCCTCACACATTGCCACAG
>JAUJYS010000341.1:0-24738 GCA_033995665.1 Melogona broelemanni
CACCCCTAAGCTCTGGACTCCCTAATGGAAGCTCAGGGGTGACACCAGTACCCCAGGCTAACGAATAAACGAAAGCCAGCGCCGGGAATCGAACTTTTATATTAACTTTCATATCATAAATTAAGATGATTGTTTCGTATTTCTAATAAATGAATTTTTTAGTACTATTAAGAAACCGTGATGCAATTGCAGACCCTAAATATAATCATCAGTATTGATATAAATTAATTAATAATTCATTAATTCTAATAATGCACACGTATAATAAACAAGGTATTTTTTATTAATTAATACGAGTACATTATTAAAATTATTCAACAATAAATTCATTGATAATGCATCAATAAATCTAATAATGCATGCATCAATCGAAATTAATTTAGAAAAATGTAAGCGAGTTGTCAAATAAGGACGAATACAAATTGTCAAACAAACGAGACATGAATTTGCCAAATGTCGTCAACTTTCCTATTTTCATCCCGGTCTCGCATCAATATGCGGAATAGTTAGCCGTTACCGGAAAAAGAAAAGAATGACGAGAGAGTGCGTAGGTGCGCGCGCGGGGGTAACTCGCTGGAAAGATCATTCCACCTGTCACGCGCTCGGCCCAGGAATAAAAGGATGCGTTTTGCGGCCTACAAGCTAAAGCAAAGCGAGCGTGCAAGTAAAAGAGAAGAAGAGGCGATCTGCGTGGCACGGAAGAGGTTGAAGGCCCTCTTCTCCCAGCTTCAACATCTTTGGCGGTGTCCGATTCGTGTGAAACGCTTAAAGATTATATAACGTCTTCTCGTGTTTGGCGCTTGTCAATTAAAAGTGTAAACAGAGCACGTGTATACCGTACAACACTCTCCTTGGGGGTTGGGTACTGACTGAATGCATGGACAAAACAGCTTGAAATGCAAAATAGGAGAATATAATTAATGGATGGCGATACTCTAGTTAAAGTAGAGTGACGTTTCGTACGTTATAATACGACTCCACTGATCACAGCGAGTTGGAAGTTTATTTTTGAATAAAGTATTAAAATTAAGATTTAAAAAATTAATTTACTTATTGAAAAGGGAAATGGCCAATAGAATCGACGGTAAATATCGTCAATGGATTAGTTGAAATTATGAATTTAAAATAATATTTTTGAATAAAATTTTAAAGAAAAACTTTGAAGAACTTTGCATCTAACTTTCCTTCTTTCTTGAAAGGAACTTTTCAACAAACAGGATGAGGATACATGTTAGTAAAAAGGTTAGATGACGGGATTCGAATATCGACCAGGGTCAATTGGTTGAACAAAAAATTTTTAAATTGTGGGACATATTCCGAAACAGTGCCGAAAATAATAAAAGTCAATTTTAATCTGTCAGTTACAGAGGAAACAAAAAACGAGCTTTCGGCGGTGATGCCTTCTTTGTTGGTGAATAAAATTAAAACAAAAAATGGGAAAAAGTGAACTTCAACTGATAGCTTTGTACATGCTCATGTCTTGGACGAGGGTCATGTTGTAAGTGTTAAGTGCATGGTAAAGTTAAATATTTCCCAATTTTTCATTTTCATTTTATTCATCAACGAAGAAAGCATCACCACTGAAAGCTCGAGATATTTGTTTCCTCTGTAACTGACGGACCAAAAGTGTCCCAACTATCAGACTTTATTTTACTGATTCTATTTATTTTAATCAATATTTTTAATTTAATTATACATCTGTCTTGGTGTGTGTGTTTTACATCACATTACATCACATTCCTTTCTGTTTAAGCAAAATTGTATTTCGAGGCACTGGGTTCGAATCCAGGTTAGGGAAGGAATAAACTTGCGCTCAATTATTAAATTCCATTTGACACCTCAACAGTAGCTGACGCGCCAGTGTGTGTTGTGGAGAAATGGTTATTGGACCAGAAAAGAGGTCTGACGCGCTATCTGCCGGACAGATCGTCCGGAATTATTAATACCGGAGGGCTTCGTTGGCCGATCGCCAATCCAGTTCGCGAAAAAATCAAAGAGGGCACGAGATGCGTGAATCACGGCGAACTTATCGCGTGAAACCGACTTTTTCCTCGTTCGTAATTCGGACGAATAGCTTTCCCTGACGGAGGTTATACCCAATGACGTATTGGCCAAACGTATACTCGACTATTTTCAGGAAAAAGAAAGCGAGACCCCCATAATAATATTTCGGTGTCTCCATTCCCTTGGGGGGGGAGAGGGATATTTGTCTTCGGTTCAGAGGAAATAAATTGTCAATTTCCTATTTCGGAGAGACGGGGGAGGGGGGAGGTATAAAAGGAAGAGAGCTAACTGCAAGAATGATGACACAGCCTGCGTTGAGTTGCAATGGTTCCGTCCTACATTCCGTCCTTAGTTCATCCTCATTTTTACTTTAAAAAATTCATGACACAGCATACAGAATGTACAGTACAGGTACTCTGTACATGGTGTGTATAAACTACAAATTTGGTAAAAATGTTATAACTGAGTTAGAGCTTTTCAATGATTTTAGATTTAGATTTAGGTGAGGTAATTGCCGCGACAAAGAATTCTAGCAGACTAGCAGCATGTGTGGATATGTGGGATTAGAACTGTTACCTGTACCTTGGGATCGAATAACGAAAGCCCGAGTCGGGAATCGAACACCGAATAGCCTCACAGATGGCGAATGATCAACCACTTAGCTACAACGACGTTACAAAATATACAATTTAGATAATATACAACAAAAATACACAAATATTAAATTAAATAACAAATTAACTTTATT
Organism: Melogona broelemanni; assembly: GCA_033995665.1. NCBI lineage: Eukaryota > Metazoa > Arthropoda > Diplopoda > Chordeumatida > Chordeumatidae > Melogona > Melogona broelemanni. Next base: position 2,753 of record JAUJYS010000341.1, read on the forward strand.
TTATTTTGAATGCCCAACAGTGATCTTTCCTCAATCTTTCAAAATAAATGAAAGTTTATTTGTTATTTATTCAACAGTCGTGGTGGTGGGAGAACAGGTAGCCTCAATTACAATTACAATATATACCCGCAAGCAGTCCCTTTTAGGGGGGCGAATAGTACATGAATATTACACCATTTGGGGCACCACGAGCATAGGATCCCAGTAGCATAATATGTATACCAGCAGTCGGCGGCTATTTATAATTAAAAACGTGCGAAGGTTTCAACAAAGAAGTGTGCACGCGTGCATTCCTATATTGTGCAACACGCCCCCTAAACAGCCGAGACGTTATACTAAGTACTACACAAAAACGCACAATACGTAAAGTTGTTTTTATTAGTATTGCACTTTAGTAGTGAAAAGCGGGTATTCAAGAAGTGATGCTATATCGATTTTGTGCGGGTATGTGAAATCTAGAAAAGTGATTATTGGAACAAGTTTATAACAATTAATATTTTGGAATGAGTTAATCAGTTTGCTTCATCTGTTGCCATTATCTGTCACGTTTTGGTTTCATAGTTTTGAAATCCCTCGGGAAATATGTCTCCCACAACAAATAATGTAGAAGCAATGGCCAAAACAAATAAAATTGGAGCTAAAAAATGATGACTAGAGTGTTCGCTTTCTACGCCCGCAATCTCGTGTTCATTTCATGACTGAGACTTCTGAAATTTTTCAGGCGACAGAAATTCGTACACACGCCGTAAGACCCATGCCAGTACGTTGTCACGTACACGTTAAAGATTCCTACTTACTGTAGGTCAGAAGTTTAGGCTAAATTATTAGGGCGCCTCCTGGGGGCGTAATTCTAAATACATAGTAACGTAGTAGCAGTAAACATAGTAGTGGGGTTAAAAATAGGACATCTTCGTCCTTCACTGGTCAAAGCCATAGACCCTTCCGGGGCTGCTTACGGGTAAACATTATAATTGCCTCACAATAACCAGTGTCCGGTCGCTTTTTGATGTCGCCTTACCTCCGGCCCCACGTACGTACTAACTGCACGAAACGCGACACCGAAAAAAAATTGGGGACACAAGCGGGACTCGGACTCGATCAATGGAGAATCTGGTCAGGCCGGGTCGTCGCCCTCGGGCTCCCGGACAACCGAGAGGACAAGCAGTGTGATGGGGAGAGGGAAAAGGCAGAGTTTTGCCCCTCCCCCTTACACCCGTTTGTATACGTGCGTCACACCCACATTTGCATGCGTGCGTGACATATGCCGTTGGTGTATGAGAAGTACGGTGACTGTACCGCGTGTATCGATTCGTATTACGTTTTGCACCTTTCAGAGAGAGTGTTTAAGTGGTTTTTAGTCTTCGCGCGCTTTATGGCGGGGGCGGCAGGTGCGTGATTGGCAGTGCTAGTGGTATTGGCAGGGTTGTATTCGTTTATTTTGAAAAGAAAACCGTTCCAGTTTCCCGTTCCTTCCATGAAAAAAGAACCCGTTCCCGTTTATCCCACGAAAGAAAGATCCCGTTCCTCCTCCAAAACAGGAATCAGTTCCCGTTCCTCCCATGAAAAAAGGAAAAAAGTTCCACTTCCTACAGAAAATTAAAAACATTAAACAGCCTGGCTGCTTTCTTTTGAAAAGGAACCTGAAACTTTTCCTTTCCTTCGACTAAAAAAAATATTTAAAACAAGATGTTGAGTGGTGAACAAAAATTTGTGATTTTGTTCATGATGCCGCCAAATGGACTTTTACAGAAAGTGGTGATTTGTGGACATGTGTCGATTTGTGGACGCAGATCAAACATTTCTGTTGGATGCTGTCGACTCTTTGGAAATTGTGCAGGTAGAAAATTGGAACTTACGACAAAAGGAACCCTTTTGTCGTAAGTTCAGCAGAAAGCACACAAAAAATAAAGCGTTAAAGGGAAACGTGAAAGGGAAGGGTTATGTGAGAATAAAATATATACATGCGTCCAAAAAATGCGAAGATGGCCGGTGAACGACATTGATATAAACTTTTGAATTTGATTTCGGAAAATGCGCCGTACATCACGGCAATCAAACGCTACTCGAATGTCGTATACCTGGGTCTAATTGCTAGTCTGGATGATGCGCCCATGTATATACTAGTATACTATTCGTAGACAGTATCGCCTACAACAACTGTCGTGCGACATACTAATTGGTCCGAGTCCCATACAGCCAGTCGTACTACGCATGAGAGAGTGGGACTTATGCAGAGCACTTGACTTTTTTATTTTGTTTTTCACGCGCCAGCGAATTCGAAAAGAAACAATTAGGAGACGTTGACAGCGACAACAACCGGCAGTATAAGGTGACGAAGAGACATTTTTCCCAACGGCACTCATACAGATATAGGCGCCCCACCATCAGAACAGATTATTTGACCAGCAAATAAATATACACAATTACGTAGGGAGAATATGTGTGCCTTTTCTCTGGTGACCATCTCAGGCACTCCTTCTTGATAAAGTAATGAGAACAAATTTGTTAGCCATATTTTCGATTTACCGTCGCATGCGACCATCATAACACCGTGAGAAAATTTGTTTGGCAGGATCGATGTAACGACACTTCTCGGAATTGGTTCTCCGTGTGGTCAAATATTATTGTTTTTGCCTTTATTTGTTGAAAATGTACTTCAGTCAACCAGACCGTTGAAAGTTTGTTTGTTTGTTTTATTACCATTTTTTTATACAATATAAAAAACCGTCATCACCCTAAGAGGGGGGATTCATCCACACCTTAGTAACATCTACCGGCATAATAGCTTCAATGCAGAAACAGAAATCATAATCTCCTGGAACCCTGAACAATATTTTTTTTTAAACAGATAGCACCGTTAAAAGAATGTCTAAACGAGTTTCAAAGATTGATACTAGCTCCTTAACATATTTTGACCAGTTTATTATCTTTTGTATTTTCTCAAATATATTTTGATATTGTCCTTCATATATTTATATATTTACTCAGCTGATGCTAGCTTCGACGAATGATATCTGATAGTAGCTTTAATGCTGAAACAGACTTCACAATTAATTCCCGGACACCCTGTACAACTCTCCACCTCCCACCACCCCACAATATACAAATGCACCTTCGCCCAAGCACAAGTGCCCAATTAGCCCGACACAGTTGCACGTCCATCCACAGTACAGAATAAAAAAATCCCAGTCCCTTCTCGTCCTCATCCACCCCCGCAGCCAATGCCTCTCTTCCAATTTCTCGTAATCGCGCCACTTTTCCCGTGTGGGTGGCGTGCCTGTGGCTGCCCCTGGTAAACAAATGGCTGCAATTATTAGAACCCGATCGCCAACCACTTCTCAAATCCGTAGCATAGCATTCAGTCTCCATCTCTTGTGCTACTGTCGCAAAGCCACGTGTTCTGCTATGAAAGCTTCTGCTCGACTACTGCACACTGAAAGGCTTGAATCTTAAATCAAGGACACATTTGTTATTAGCGAGTCCAAAAATATGCAATTAATTTGTTTATAATTTTTTTTAATTAAAAAAACATAACGACATCTAAAATACGATACATGCTTTGTTACAGATTATGTTTTGAGTTGGATCCTTTTGACAAAGGAACCCGCTACAGTTCACGTTCCTACCAAGGAATAGAATTAAAAATCATAATGCTGCAATCTGAAAAACTAGTGAACAAGGAAAAAAAGAACCCGTTCTCGTTCATACACAGATTATAATGTGAAAGGAACCTGGCCGCTCCTAGTTCTTACTGAAAAGGAATTTAGAACTATTCCGTTCGTTCGATTCAACAATATTTGAAAAATATGTCATGTTCACAAAAAATTGTGACCACGTTCAAATGGATATTTGCGGGAATTGTTCTAAAGGACATATGCCGATTTGTGGGCACAGTTAAAAAACTTTAGCATTTTCTGTTTGATGTTGAAAAATAGTTCCGCTGTCTACACACTTAGGAAAATATTAACTCGCAGAAAAATGAAAGTTATGACAAAACAAAACCATGTACATAGGAAAAGAACCTCCGTTCCAGTTCCTTAAAAAAATAATCCAAACCGTTCTTTAATATTGGAATTTAACGCATTAAAATAACGTGTCAATTAATTTATCCAAACTTGAAACAACACAGGCATCAATTCTCCTAGTCTGGTATCCTAGACTCCTAGAACAAACTGGAAAATCCCTCATCTAAAAAAAGCATGACCGACTTATTTTTGTGTCGAGCTGCATAAAATCCAACATTGCCGCAGTTGTGTAAAACGCCAAGGTCTGTCACGAGGGAAGCCCGCACCTATGGATTTAGGAGAGTGCCGCAGCTCCTGTGATATTTCCAGTCCGGCAATCAATTGTCCGCATTACCGCGGCTGATGCTGACCTAGATTAAGGCAGTGCGACACCTTTGACATTCTGTATTCGCGCTGCAAATGGAGACCTCATAAATTTCGCGATAAAGATGCCAGTGTTGGGTTTGTTCCTTTTGAAAAGGAACCAGTTCCTCAAAAATTAAAAGAAACCTGGGAATTCCAAAGTTCTTCAAAATAGGAATCAGTTCCTATCCTACACTGAAGGATACTACTTTTCTAATACGGGATTTAGATTAGAGCATATTTGCTCGGCGTATCTTTGCTTGGCGAGCAAGACTCCATATGCCAAACTTTTTTTATTAACTTATATCCAAACTTATTATATAATTAAATCATCCTCTCGAAAGAGCACTTTATGGAGGGGCACATTTTCACCAGTGCCAAACCCGAGCCGGGAATCGAACCCGTGATCGCCGCACCACAGGCGGGTACTCTACTTCCTGGACTACGATGACCGTACCACTTCAATGTCAACGAATGACTAATCGTACTCTACGCCTTCTACTCTCTTTGATGCGAATTAAAACGAAATGACATTGAATTAAGAAGCGTCGTTTATCGTTTGAAAGAATAGCACTCCCAGACAGTCGACCACCAATTTATTTTACCTCAACGAACACGTAATTGGCAAGCTACATACCAGCATCGTGTCATTGTCTTTCTATAAGAATTCCCACTAAAAGCGAAAGCGCTTATCATGAGGGCGTTGCTTCAAAGTTTTTTATGTAACACCATGTATAATATAATCCCCCAACCCAGCACCACAATCATCATCTAACAGAAATTCGTTCCTTTTAAAAATTAACCCGTTCCAGTTCCAATAGAAATTAAAAGGAACTTGGCCATTCCTAGTCCCTTTTTCAAGAGGAACCTGGAACTTCCTGTTCCTTCGTTTAAATAATAAAATATAAAAACAATTAAATAACATTCTGAACTGGTAAAATATTTACATTTTCATTGATCCCAACAATTCCATTAGTAAATGGGATTTTTAGCCCGCGAGCTTTGAATGCAAACATAATCTTTTTTTTTTTATATATAAATGATAAAAGAGATGTAATATTTAATATTTAAATATTAATTATTGAAGTGCTTTTCACACTGTAAAAGGAACGAAACCGTTCCAAGCATTCCTTGCTAGGAAAGGAACCTAGGCGCTCCAAAATTCCTCAGAAAAGGAACACGTTCCTAGGAAAGGAACTTTACCGTTCCGTTCCTACCCTAGACTACACAGAGTACAAACACCGTGTCATTGTCTGTCTTATAATAATTCCCACGGAAAGCGATTAATAAGTGGGCGTTGATTCAATGTTGTTTCTTTTACCGAGCACCCTGTATAATATAATTTGCCTCTCCCAGCCACCACAATCATCGTCCAACAACAAACTAGAATATCATTTGGCATTGTGGTCGGTCATCTGGTTCTTGATCGAGGCAGGCCGCGGTCATGCCCCTCTCTCTTCCCACCTAACCCTCACAGGCGCATACCTTCTCCCCGCTCCCTCACGCTTGATGGCTTCTGCGCAAACACCCACCACAAAACCAATAGAGCCATCGAAATAATCCAGAAACGATGCAATGTGATGCGAATCCACCCCCCCCCCACACACACACACACTCCCCCATCCTGCATCTACAGTACAAGCGGTCATTATTTTGGTCCGTCGTGAGTGATGCTTAATGTCATCCGCGTACAGTAGACAATTTTGGAAATTGAGTGGCTGGAACACGGGGTTCTGGGAAATGTTTTCAGAGAGCGACGCTTGGCTGAACATGCGATACAATTTATGTTCCGTGACGGAGCCAAAAAAAGCAATTTTTAAAAATTAATTTCTTGCTTATTGGCCATTTACTTATGAAGTATAGCGAATGCGTGATGATCGATAAAAAAAACCGCTCTTTGGCGACGAACTCGTTCTTCACTTCTACTGACGATGTTCGTGACATTTTATCTTCCGGTATTCAATGTCACGAAATGCGTTTGGGGGAAAAATAAAATTGGAAACATTGGGGGGAAAATAAGTACTCGTTCGTTTTTCGTGATTCAAAATCCAGACAAATATAAATCTGGATAGCCCCCCCTTCCCCTCCCCTTCAAAGAGCGTGGCGTTTCTTTACGGGGAGGGGGGAGGGTTTAAGAGGATGAGGGAAAGTTGTTCTAGAAATGATGAGACGTGTTCGCCACTACCCAAGATTTTAATCGCGCCTGACATACGTCGCGTGCTAAATAAATTAATTGCACCGTTTCTCTGTCCTAACCGAGTGAGAGACCAAACGCTACTTACTCCTCACACACACACACATACAAAAACGCACGATACGTGATCGTGCACACTCGACATCAACGCCGGTCCTCGTCATCTAATCACGGCTCCCCATCTTTTTTTCCGCGTCAATTAATAAATACGTCGAGCCAACCCCGACGAGAGACATCGTCATATCAAAACCGCGATCAATAAAAAATGTCGACTTCCTGCCGCGTTTCGCGTTTCTCGCTGCACGCGCGGTTGATTTGATCGCCGCGGAGACAATGGAGAGAGACCGAAAAGATAATCTGCTCTGAAAATGGACCGAGATAGTCATCGGGGAAATGGAAAGGAAAAAAAAAATGAACTGGCCATCTTAAGGTCAAAGAAGGGGAAAGTGTTCATGATGGATGCAAAATGAGGCGCGCTAAACTGTGCCGTCGTTTATGAACCTTTTCCGGCAAGTCTTTGTATTTCCTAGTTTGGCGTGTCATTCTCTTCAATCTGTCATGGATTTTTTTTATAGTGGTCTATCAACGTCTCAATCACTATGCCCTCATATCACACCTATCAGTATATGTCTATTTTACTAGAATTGTAATCTAACTCATAATGGGATGAACAAAAAAAGCGTAAGCCTAACTTTCAATAACATTTCATCTCATCCCACACACAGGTATTTCTGATCTGCCATGGTATAATTATCAGCGGTAGACAGTATCGGGTTTCACGCTCACCACTGTGATCTTCAGCTGTCTTTCAGCAAACTTAATTTAAACTAAAGGAAAAAAAACGAAAATTATTTGAATAAAATGGAAAACGAACATATTGAGTCTAGCCAACTCACTCGTTGCTTTGTCCTCGTTACGCCACTAGCTGGCATAATTAATGTGAAGGGGCACGCTTGTGATTAATTATGATTGGTATATTAGATGTGAAGTGATGTTTGTGGTCAATTATGTCTAGTATTTATTTTTTATCCGCGATGAATTTGAGTAATATACTCGTATTTAGGTATCTACACTTCTGTCCGTTTATGTCATTTTATATTTGCTGAAATATATTTCCATATTGTCGTTTATATCTTTTAAATATTTATTCTGTTTAAGACTTCTTATTTCGAAAACAACTTATTTGTGACACAAAACCAAATTTGTATTTCCGGGGTCAATACCTTTCACATCATTGATTACGTGTTGCTAATCGATGAGCGGTCCTCACTCCTCACAACTTCTAGAAAATGTTGTTCCCCCCCCCATCACCACCTCAATTCAACTCAACGTTACAACAGTACTCTTCGTCATTAGACACGCGTGTATCGGACACGAACATGCCGTCAGTTCTAGGTCTGGTTCAACATACAGTTCCGTGCGCACGCAGTTGTAGAAATTCCAGCGCACTAAACTGGTCGTTTCACGCGAGAAAAACCCGAATCTCGTGCGTCAACTCTTTTTCAATCAATCGCTGCTTCCCAGAGTTCACTCTCAGCCACCAAATCGAGCACAACGACCATAGCTATATCAACCACGCAGTTTAATTAATACTGCATCATAATAACCACTTTCGAATTGTTCATGCAACGCAAAAGTGTTGGTCGTTTATTTTACGAGAGTTGGCGATTTGAACTCTCTTATCACTCAAGTTATTGCGTCCCATTTTATCAAGCTAAATATTTTTTTGCAATGATATGAGTGGAGAATGAGACATTTTGTGTCCTAGTCCACACGATTTACGATCAGCTTGTGAAAAATAAATGCTATTTTATTTCGTGAACTGAACAGACAACAGTTTTGGAAAATCGACCCAATATGGCGAGACGGAACACTGATTTAAAAAAGTATATTTAACACGTTTTATGACATTTGCGTAACTTTTGATTAAATATCGTAATGCTTAATTTACTAACTTATTACTATTAAAATAATTTTACGGAAATAGTCAACATTTTAGATCATCATTTTACTGAAATTATTATACTGATTATTACTAAATTACGTTACTCGTTGTACCCGGGGTACTGGTGAAAATGTGACCCCTAACTAAGGCTCGAGTCCCAAGAGGGGTACAGAACCTCCTGTAATGCTATTCATTACAGTTACTCTGAGCACAAAAAAAAATACTGTCGAATAGTAGACTGCATAACTATGCACGTGTACCACTTGACCACCATGACTCTTATCCCATTTGTAAGCAACATTATTTTTTTCCTTTTCAGGTAGCCACCTTCCGTCACAAGCAGACCACAGAATAAGAACCAGACACTAAAAAACCACAGTCGACAGAGGAGGAGAGATCATCATGAAGAGACGGTTGGCAGGATCGCTCGCCCTGTGGTGCGTAACGGCGCTCGCCATCTCCTACGCTGCCACCCCCACACAAGGCGCCACCTCCCCCTTTCGCGAAGCCCACTCTGGTCGCATCGGCTCCCGCGGTAGCCAACCGCTCCGCCAGGCCGTCACCCAGCCCAGCATGTCCTTCAGCACCCTGGCCACCTTCGCCAAGAGGTTCTGGACGGCGGTGGCCAACGTGGCCGACTCCCGCCTCAAGCGGGACGAAAATGTCACGTCGCTGGACGCCGTCCCGCCGCCGGAAACGGCCCGCGGTGCGCCTACCACCGTCGGCGAACCCGTCACTCCGTCCGGACCGGTCATCCTGCCGGATCTCACCACCCATATCACCCAGATGCTAGCTCAAATCACTAACGTGACCCGTCAACTCGTCCGCTCCGGTAGCCGACGGGGCACTACCACCACCGCTGGCACCACCCTCCCGGAACCGGAAGTCACGTCCGTCAGCGACTTCGACGAAGCCACGGATGATACCGACGATCTCACCACCGCCACACCGACGGCTTTCCACGTGGAGAGCACCTCCATCTTCGCCGTAACGCCATCACCCACCCACCGCGCCGCAGCCACCAGCAGCAGCAGCGCCCCCTCGCGGCTACAAACCCACCACCACACCGGATTCGGCTGCAACGACAGCAGCCACGCCCACGTGGATGAACGAGCGCCGCCTCCCGGCGATGACCACAAGCTCGAGGCGGTGGAACCGGACACCAGCACCATTTCCCAACTGGATAACAAGATCATCGACATGTTCCTCAAGACCAACCTGCCCAAGATCGCCGACCTGACCACCACTTCCGCCGCCCCCCTCTCCTCGCCGCCGGTTCGACCGGTCACCCGCCGGACACCGACGCGGGCGCCAGTCACCCGACGACGACCGGGCAGTCCGGAGAAACTGACCGCCTCTACCCCGACATCCACCTCCACAACCCCGGCACCAACCACTAGCACAATCACCGACACGCCCCCAGCATCCCCGGCATCATCACCGGCCTCCATTCTGTCCCAACTGGTCAACATGTCATCCAGTGACCCCACCCTTTCGATGGCCACCATCATCAAGGCCATCACCACGGCCATGGTGATGGTGAATGATAACATAGAGGGCAAGCTGACCACCCGCAGCACCGGAAATACCACCCGGGTCACCGCCACTTCACCACCAGTGGCCACTACTGCCGCCACCACCACAGCCAGAGCCGCCACCATCACCGCCACGGCCGCGTCCACCGGAAGTCCTCGGGCCACGCTGACTCCGGGTGGCGGGGCCGGACGTCCACCGGTGCCCCCGCAGCGAACGCGGATACCGCCCGGTCTGTCGGTGGCCGTGCCGGTGCACGTGACGGCGTTACGGCCTTTCCCCTCGCTCAATAAGGTAGCGTTGGGTGGCAGCTTTGGAGAGGATGAGCTGCAGTCGGTGAAGGACGATCATCTGGACGACAGCGATCCGCACCACGAAGTTAGCAACGACGTTGACGACAAAGATGATAAGGTACTTGTGCAGAGAAGGTGTTGGCCACCTCAACGGTGCTTACCGGTCAAATAGATTCTTTGTTTGATCAAATTATTAGGATGGTGATTAATGGATATTTGTCGATTAAAAGAAATGGGGAAATCATAATTAATTGATACTTGAGACCTCGGGGAATATTTAGGGCGACAGAAATTCCTTCGAAATGGAAGTGAAACCGTGGGAACCGTGCTTGTACGGATCGACTCGTGCTTAGAACAGATTTAATTTTTTGGAACAGATTTACTTTTTTGGTGCAGATTAACTTTTTTGGTACAGGTTTACTTTTCTGCACTTGATTGCTAACCAACTGACCTATCGGTCCCGTCACATGCATGCTCATACATTTTGGTAATTCGTGTAAATAACACTCGTATGGTTCTCAGAATTTACATGTATATTACGCTTGTTTCTTTCCAATCTAGTTTGAGACGGCCGAAGTGGTTAAAGACGAGGATCAAGACGAGCAATCCCTTACGAAACGCGACGGGGGACCCAATAGTATCTTACGGTCGCCAATCAAAAACGCAACGGAAGGTAAGACAACCGGCCACCCCTATGGCCCCACAGAAACTCTTTGAGGTTTTTAGACAAAACCAGAAAACCAGAAATATTAAATTCAGCACATTCATTCTCCAGAGGAACCAAGTTTTATGACAAATCGGAATATCCTTTCGGATTGCAGCTCAGCAGCTAGCAGGGCAATACCCTCCGCCTCCCCGCTAACAATATCTCATGTTTTTCATACGCCACCTTTCGGGAAATGATTAAAACATTGTGGGCTGCTTTTACGACTGCCCGAAAGGAGTCACCAAAAGCTGTTATGAACTCGTAAAATTGGTATCGTATTTCTGTGTTCATAAAAATTAGCGCTATTCAAATTAATAGATCCGGTTTCTAGCAGGAAATTATCGGAACTAACATTCTCGAAGTAACGCACCGTTCCCAAAAAGTTGTTTAAGATTCCAGGAACACCTCGAGGACTGCTTAAAGAGTGCAAGCAGAAATAGTTCAGACTAATTAGTGCTGTGAGACAAAGTAACAAAAATGGAATTCACTGATCGGTAAAACTAAGGAACCGCACACAAGACTATTCATAATTGGATCAGGGATGGGCAAAGCGGAAATAAGTACTAACATAATTAATTCAAAATATAAAGATCGATGAAGAATGGGATCAGCGAAAATTCGAAGTCAAAATTTTTAAGGCTCTCAAAATTCTCCAAATTCTCAATGTTTTCAAAATTCTTCAAATTCTGATGGCAATTGAATTATTCGCTTTTATGTGCAACTATATTGGGCTTTTTGATATGGTATCACCATTCTCATTTCGTTCAAAAACAGTGGCAATAGAGACAATTTCATCAACAAGAGTTCGACAAACTCTGTTCGTCTTACTTTTCGGCGCTGTATCCCATACCATATATCCAATAAACGCATTAACGTATGACTATTAAAACATGGTAATTGTAGTTCCAAAACAAAAATATACTTGAATAATTGCCGTGTGGGATCGTTACCTATACCAAATTACTTTTTAGACTATAAATGGCGGTGGAAAGTAAAAGAAGCTTGTGGATTCAACCACGGGCGATTCTAGCCTATTCAACCACGCACACGCACGCCTATTGATAGACAATAATAAAAAGGGTCGTTAAAATCGAATCGTTTCCGAGGTGTTCGAGTACAACGTCCCTCGCGTGACGTTAGGCGGCGCTGCGCTCAAACGCGCGTGCCGAGGTCGGAAAAATTTCAAACGACATCTTTGGTGTCGTGCGCGAGATGGTAAATAGCCGAATCGGCGAAGTGAAAGGCGATCAATCTAAAAATCGCCGACACTTAAAAAAAAAACGAGTCACACGCATATAGATATATCGGCGGTGCATGATCCCCCTCCGACCCAAATTCAAATTTTAAATTCTGGACGCGCTGAACAGTTATTAATTCTTACGAGTTCGTACATCCGTAACATGTCCTCTTAAGACCTGATTGCGCCAAAGCGTAAGAATGGAAACAAAACATCAATCAGTTGTTTGATGTTATTGTATCTGGTAGAGGCGGTGGATTTCGATTCGCTTAGTTACTATTTTTTTAATTGCCAATTAATGATTATCAGCATTATAGTGAATATAACTACAAGACATTCTGTACCATCACATCCTCCTTAATTCCTCACATTTATGGAAGGTAACATTGAGCATTTATCAGCATTCATTCACAAGTACCCAGGGATCGAATAAACCAGAGCCCGAGCCGGGAATCGAACCCGGATCGCCGCGCCACAGGCGGCTGCTCTACTGCCCGGACTATATCAACCGCATTTAGCATATCTTCGGATACAAATAGTTGACCGGCCCATTTACATTAAAAAATTCTGCATCTTCAAATAACTAATTAAACACGCCACAAAAATTACCTAATTGATTTGAATGTTAAATTAATTTACATTGTAACTATACTACAAATATGTCGCACAATTAGTTTTATATATTCTACTACACTGGGTGGTAAATTCACACCATAGAGGTCTCAAGAGGACGCCACTTTTCAATTAGGCTGAACCGTTTAAACAAAAAGGAAACAAACCACGCGATTACAACAACCTGCTAAGTACCGCACACGCATACGCACGAGTAGGTAGGACTTTTTCAAAGCCGATTTTAAAAGATCGCTCTCCTATTATCACCGCGGGCGACAACAATTACCAGAAAACGCAACATGAGAGCGGTGTTTAATTAGTGGTCGTTACTCGTTATGCTAACATGTAAAACGTCCCACACACACACACACACACACACACACGTACAAATTGCACGAGATCAATATCGGATGTTGGTCACACATCGCGTTTAATTTAAATTGCCTGACGATAGGGCCTGAAGATGGGCAGGTGATACTGGCCAATAGCAGATGAAGGGAGAGGAGCTTCGTCATTCGTACGCTTATAAGTATCATGACTGAACTATATTTCCCGCTCACTCACGAGCCATCACGCGTGTTGTTACATCGAAGCGGGAAGCCGTAAATCAGATCATGCTTTTTGTATTAATTTCGCTGGTGTTGTTTCGTATTGGAAGCGCGGCCGTTGAAAGTGGTTCGAATGCCGGACTCCATCGAAACGGGGCAGCCGCCGCTACGGCCGATGGAAAGATAATTTGAAAATCGATATTTAAAAATGTTTTTTTTTTTGTAATTTGACAATTATTGTCAATCACAGAAGTAAGGAGTAAGAGATTATGCACCCCTCTAACCATAGAGCAGTTGTGAAGGGGACCTTTGGGTACCAGTACCCCGGGACCAAATAAACGAGAGCTCGAACCGGGAATCGAACCCGGGATTGATGCACAGGCTTTATCGCTCTACCACTGAACAAAGACGACCGCACAAGATTTAATCGAATTGAGATCAAAATAATCGATGTCACTTTATGTTCATTTTCCTAAAATATATACTTCATTTTAATTGATAACTTTATCAACATTGTTTCAAGGAATTTCGAGAATTCCTAATTCAATATTTAACAGTTAAATAAAGTTTGATATCGAGACACTTTTAATACATCAGGTACATGCACAGAAGTTTAAATTTGATTAGAGAAACACTAAATCGACTTTTAAAAAAATCAATGAACGAATTTGCCAATCACATTTCGTTCACAAATTGAGAAAATACATTTTATCATTGCTTATTCATTGCATCATTGCTTAGTCAACTTATGAAAATATAAACCAGTGTATCCATTCACTCTACTATCCATTACAAAAACACCAGCTACATCAGATGCAAAGCTGCATTTGTTGCTTCACTCACCCCACCCACGTCCCCACGTCCCCACGTCCCCACGTCCAATTAAACCAATGAACGGAAAAACGACGTCCAATTGATACAATGTAACTAATCGTAACATTCGATGTTCGACTGGTTTACAGAGGCCGGCGAGTGTTTCTTCGATGCCGCCGATCAGTCGACCATGTGCGGCTGGAACTTCACCTCCCTCACCTCGGTCCGCTGGTCGTTCGGTCTGGGCGAGACGGCCTACATGAACGGCGGCCCGGTCCGTGACAGCAACGGCGGCGAGACGGGCGGCTACGCCTTCATCGACACTTCCACCGGACTGATCGGCGCCTCTACCGAGATCCAGAGGGCCACGCTGGAGAGTCCGTCCCTGGTCAAGACAGCCCCCAGCGGCCGATGCTTCACCTTCTGGTAAGTGAACGGAAAAAAAACGTCCGGGAAAATCCGATACCAGGAACAGATGACAAAAATTCCGTTCCTAGGAACGGATGAGAAAAGTTCCTTTCCTAGGAACAGATGGGAAAAGTTCCGTTCCTAGGAACAGATGGGAAAAGTTCCGTTCCTATGAACAGAAGATAAAAGTTCCTTTCCTAGAAACAGATTGGAAAAGTTCCGTTCATAGGAACAGATTCCTTTTCTGAGGAACTTTGAAACGCCTAGTAATTGGTTAATTACTTGGCTGCCTATTTTGCGGCATTTCTGAACTTAACCAATTATGGCTAATTAGCACAGCCAAGTAATTTCTCCATTTGCTAAATTATTCTGCCAAGTAATTTGCCCATTGGTTTAGTTATTTTGATAAACAATTTCTCCATTGGCTAAATAAATCTGCCAAGTATTTTCTCCATTGGCTAAGTAATTCTGCCAAGCATGTTCTCCATTGGCTAAGTAATTCTGCCAAGCATGTTCTCCATTGGCTTAGTAATTTTGCCAAGCCGGTTCTCCATTGGCTAAGTAACTCTGATTCGAATTTTTTCCTCGTTCAAAACAAACTAGGTACAACGTAGGCGGACTGAGCTCAGACCGACTCCGAGTCTTACTCGTCTCCGAGGAGGACTACTCCGAACCCACCTTCACCAACCGCTTGCCCAGCTTCACGGTGCTCTGGGAGCAAAAGGATTCCACCAACCACACTTGGCTCAAAGGAGAGATCCTGTACACTTTCGCCAAACAGCACAGGGTACGCACCACGATTCCAATTAATCAAAAAACCATTGGCATAATGCGGCTGATAATGGCTAAATATAATTGGTTGATTACGGTTGTGGGGATAATCTGATTTTTTTTTTTTTTTCGCTGTATATTGCAGCTGATTTTCGAAGGATTCGCCAGATCAGGCAACGATCCACGAAGGAAGTTTCAAGGTTTCATGGCAGTCGACGACATCGCTATGGATTCGGATTCCTGTCTCAGTAAGTAAACAAATTGCTTATCAATATATTATTCTTATTGCCCATATACTGCTTATTCTAAGACTTTTGGTTATTTTCACTAAATACACGTACGCACGTGAATTTGTCCTGTACCTGTACACAGTTTGCATAAATTTACATGTATATTTATATTTTTTTTTGCCCGGCAGGCTTCTGCACATTTGAGGGTCACCTATGCGGCTGGGAGAACGACGGCAACAATGACAACTTCCAATGGCAGTTGGGAAGGGGTAGCCTCAGTCATCTGACAGGACCAGTGCGAGACCACGGCGACGGACCGGAAGGTAATGCCAACGAGCTACCCTCCACTGTTAACAACACAAACTTGCGGAAAATTCACTTGCGCTTTTTAGTAACTGTTCAGTAACAAAAAGCTTTGCATAAATTGGACAAACTTGCTGAAATAAGGTAAAAAGTATTGTCCAATGTATAACAAAAATTGGAACTAGAACCATTCAACTTACATAAGGAAAAGAAAATGACTATCGAGAAAACTCAATTTACCAAAAGAAATGTCAGAAGGAAGACAAATATGAACCTTAATTTCAATATGCCTTGATTTGAAGAGTAACAAAATTTCTTAAGACAAAAGTTGAAGAGTAACAAAATTTCTTAAGACAAAAGTGTGCGACATACGCTTGTTAGGTCGATGCCGAAATTAATTCAATATTTATCAACCAGGTGGCTACATGGTCATCGATTCAGCCTATCCCAGACGACCAGGAGACATGGCGCGCTTGACCAGCCCAGACCTGCCCCCTACCGGTGAGTAATAATGCACCAGAAAATCAAATTTCCCATCGTCTTTATCCAGGTCCAAAAATAATTAATGATCTAATGGTTTCGATGGTGATCACCTAAATAGATAACGGACCAGTTTGCTTCAAGTTCTGGACGCACATGTACGGAAACGGAATCGGAACCCTGAAAGTTCTCCTGAAGACAGACAGCGACACCAAGACCGTGTGGGAGGTTTCAGGCGAGTCCGGAAATTCGTGGCACATGGCCCAAGTCACCGTCTCCTCTCTCCAACCCTACAAGGTTAGCACTTGCACCAACTGAGCGTGCACTTTGTAATAGGAGAATAAAAATAGTAAAAGCATTAGATAAACAACAAGACCATCGTCCCAGACATGAAACCGTCATGTGAAATTTACATTGCTGTTTCCTCTGTAACCGACAGATAGAAGTGTTGAAGAATCTGACCTGATTTAATCGATTTTTAATTTTATTTTAATTTGATCAGTTAATTTATATTGAAAAGTGTTTGAGACTAAGAGAATGATATTTCATATATGTACGCAGATCGCATTAGAAGGAATGGTGGGCAAGAATTCTCTCGGCAGTATCGCCATCGACGATCTATCTTTTGGACCAGGACCCTGTCCCAGTAAGTCAACCATTTTCGAGTGAATCGTAATTCGCAAAATGTTCAATGTCATCATTTAAAGATTTTTATTAAATGCGAAAACTTTTATTTTTATTTTTTTAAGGTTCGCCACAATCTGCCCTACCATCACGAGGTAAGAGTCTCCGTAAAAAAATATAAACCTCGATTGACTGGTACCACGATGACTTCACTATTCGATTCAATGAATAATTCATCTCATGTTGTAATCTCCATCTTCCTCAATTTGAAGTAATAATCCGAACTTCGTCTTAACAAACATCGAAATCAAAAATGTTAATAATTTTGGGTTACTCAACAATACAGGAGCGGCGAAGTTCGGATTTATTTCCTTAAATTGAAAAGAAGTTTATAGTTCCCTAATGCATCTCCAACCAAACTAGCCATGGCGAAACCACTATATAAATTTGTAACAATTGCTCACAATAAAAAAATATTTTAAACAGATTAAGCGATTTAATAGTGTCTGCCGACAAATGGGCTATTTTTCAACTGCAATAATAAGTTTTAGGAGGCTCAAAATTACGATACGACTCTTCAATAATCCTTCCCACCTTAAAATAATAAAATATACCGTATTCAAATTGAATAACTTATTCTTGTACAGGCGATTGCACATTTGAAGCCGACGAATGCGGCTGGATCAATGCCGGCAGCGGCGACCAATACGACTGGCTTCGGACGAGTGCCGGACAACCACTGCTGCCCGGACAGGGTCCCAACTCCGGCTACCGACCACCAGAGCCGCTGGCCGATCACACAACCGGACAATCGACAGGTATAACAAGCATGAGTAACGCGGCGGGGCCAAAGATATATAACGGCTAGAGCGCAAGTGTCCTATTCTCGTTAACAATCGAATCCGCGAGTAAACAAAACAATCAAATTGCCTTTTAACTTCAAAGGATCACCAATTTCATGCTAGATGGCCCACACGCGCTTATTCTAAATGTGGCGCCGCCTGGAGATACTGACGAAACATTTTTGGTAACCTCCATTATTTTTCCAAATAAAAAATATTACGCCACTTTATTTCCAAATAATAAAAAATATGCAAACCAAACAAGTCAAACAACTGAATGGCGCCTGAAAAGAAATGACATTTTAAAATGAATTCAATGTCAGAATTTGTATTTAAATTACGCGCACGTATACCGCATGGTTAGATTATAGCGATTGAAGTGAATAAATAATAGTGGGAACTAGAAAGACGTACTATTGTTATTTGCATTAATTTATCATTGGTTTACACAGGTTTCTACTTGACCATGGAGAGAAGTACAATTCCGCCGCGTAGCGGTGAACAGGCTTACATTGTGGGACCGACTCTGCAGGTAAGACCAGGATTCTTTTAATCGAGAGGGACGAGGTCTTGTGTAGACGTCCTAACCCCCTATTAATTATTATTTTAATCGTTGATTAAAAGTTAAAAAAGCGGTTACCAAAAAAAATGAATACAACAATTTGAAGATGCTCAAATCTAGCAAACATTTTCAAGACTGAAAAACTGATTTACTTTCCTTCCCCTTCTATGGACAGAAAGTGACCGGTTTGAAATATTTCTTTTTCATGACAGTAGTATAATAATCTTGGGGAGGATTCGAACACAAGAACCTTAACTCCATAGCCCAACACCTTAACCATTCACCCACAGGAGCTTAATCTTTAAGTAGTATTTTGTATTGCGTAATTCGAGAACCAGTTTACCCGAAAGCACTTTGCTCATTTACATTTCGTACACATCACCTGTGATTTTAAATATTTGAAATCTACGCGGCAGTGGAACGCGAATTTTTTTTTGGAAATTCCCATTACTGAGTGAATATTACTGCAGGATATATACATTATTAATTCGCCATTCTACACTGCTAACAACGACATTGTTTTCGATTGTCACTTCAGGGCTCCGAAGAGGGAAAATGTCTGTCTTTCTGGGCCTACATGCACGAACGATCGGTGGACGCGTCCGGACCAGGTCTGGGTTCGCTCCGAATCTACTTGCGCATCGGAACCTCCTCCATTCTGAGACCCATTTGGCGCCTCATCAACTTCGAGTATCCCGATTGGTTCTTCGCGCAGACTCACATCAAGACTACCGAAAAATTCCAGGTATTGTTTACTGCTTGAATGCTGCCGTATCATTTGAATCATGGAATTGTGGAACTATTTATAAGCATGTTATTATTTCTGGCTTCCAAAATTATGATTTTCACGAAGAAATCTGATCGAAAAATAACTTTTTAAACTGATAATGCATTATTTCAACTGAGATCACAATCTCATCAATTTTGTAGAAAAGATAAATAAAGTGAAAAGAAAAAGGAGAATCGCGAAATCAAGGATATTGGAACATTTCGTGAAAACGAAATGGTGACTGACTATAACAACATATTGATGTACATTAAGGACTACAATATTTCCAAATTTGCTACCCATTCATATTGCAATGAAGCCAATGAACCAAAAAAAAAAAATATTTAGACATAAAAAATGCAGATTTGAGCATATAGGATTTTTGCTAATAAATTCACTGAAACAAAATTTGGTAGATTTTTCAATAATTGTCTGTAGGTTTTAACTTAATTTTTAATTATTTGTTAATTTTTAATTATTTGTTAATTTTTAATTAAAAGAGGCTAGCTATCGGTCATTATTCCACTAATTTAAATTTTAATTTATTCAATAGGTTCACTTTTAATTTAATATATTTATTATTTTTTTATTTTTTCATTGGCACAATAAACTACTTCGCGTGAAGGAATGGAATCAATAAAAATGGACTTGTTGGGCAACACTATAATTAAATGTTATTCTACTGAGTATATTCTAATTATATGTTTGTATTTTCTTTTTTTAGATCGTGATTGGAGGAACGTGGGGAAGCACACGTCAGGGAGCCATCTCAGTTGACGACTTCACCTTCTACGACGGAAATTGTTCAGGTGCGTTTGCCAAACTAAAAAAAATATATACTCGTATATAATGCCCTAAGCGAAACCGCATTGACCTCGAAATATTAAACGGTTTTTTGTTTTTTTAGTTCTACCAGCTGAAGCTCAAGTGACCGCCGGTGAGTATCTAAACATTATATTTTGGGCTATTTACACATGTATACCGTGCCATCGATATACACTATAAATCGATGTGGCTTGAACGTAGCCTCCATTCTTGTCAAATTGTAAAATGGAGATTTTTAACAATCAATTACAGGTAATAATTGAAACAGTAAAAACGTAACGGAAACAGAAAACTGCAAAAATGTTTTAAATAAGTTTTGAGTCGACAATGTTCAAAGTCGATATTTATCTTAATACAACAATACTTAAAAAGTCGCATTTTCGTATTTTAGAGTTTAAAATATCTGCATTTAAAACAGGGAAATCTAAAAAAATAAATCCAAAAATTTAAATTCGCAAACATTTTTTTGCAGCATTCTGAAACGAAAACGACTTAAACTAAAATAATGTTATAGGACACAGACAAATTTATAATTGACAAAATTTTAAGCGATGTGCATAATTTCTGAGCTATGGAATTTCTAGATAGTTAAAACATTCGCAGGCATATGAAAATGTGCCGTCAATTGCTACTATATTTAAGCCGCCGTTAAACTGCAGTGTCCGTACATAAATTGTATGATCCAAACACTAGTTTCAAGAGAGTCTAACATTTCCTTTAATCCGATCGGGTGCGTTTGTAATTTCGAAATTGCAGCCGAGTGCACATTCGACAGCAACCTGTGCGAGTGGCAGAGCATAGTGAACGCGAGCAAGGAGCGCACCTCGTGGCAGCTGGCCACCAACATCCGGCGGCCGTCCAACCTGGACGACCACACCTACAGAGCCATCGGTAAGCGAATATTCCCCCATCTAGAACCCCAAACTACGTTGATGAACTTACCGGGTAAAATTTATAATTTGTACCCACAAGCAGCCCCTTAGGAATGGCCTATAGTGAGGGTCAGAAGACAGCAAAGGACAAAGATCTCCCACTTGGTCCCACATAAAAGCCACACCACTTACAATGTAACTCATTAATCATTCTAGCGTGGACTCTTCTTCTACTCAGTGTTGCGTTCCTTTTCCGTTCCTTCGATAAAAAATGTTTAAAAAAGATGCAGAGTGGGGAAAAAAATTGCGATTGCGTTCATGATGCCAAATTGGTCAAATTATCCAGCTGTCGAAACACTTTGGAAAATTGTTATTGTAAAAAATTAAAAGTTACGCCAAAGGAACCCTGTACACAGAAAATGCACCTCCGTCCCAGTTTCTAAAAAAAGGAACCCTAACGTTATCGCACCCTGGGAGCTTTGAAAATGGAAAAAACGGTGGTCACTAAAACTCCGATAACTTCATCTTTCTCCACAAAAAAATAATTTGAAAACAAAAATGGCCAACATAAAAAAAGTATTTAAAGGAAACTTCTTACGTTTGCAGCCGGCTACGTGTTCTTCGACATCTTCAGCCAACAACCTCACCTAGTGCGACTGGAGAGCCCGGACATTGTGGTGGACAACACCAGCTTGGTGGAGGCGGACGACGCCGTCCGCTGTCTGACCTTCTGGTTCGCGGCGTTCGGCAGCAGCCGGAACACCTTCCTCCGGGTGTTACACAGGGACGTGGCCAGCAACAACGAGACACAGGTAGGGATACAACTAGTGGTGGGTAGAATCGGAACGGAAAAGTTCTGTTCATATGAACTGGTTCGTTTTCCGAGGAACTTAGGAACACCTAGGTTCCTTCTCCTAGGAATGAATGATTTCGGAGAAACACATTTAATTTTCTCCTAGCGCGATAGCCAATAAAAATAGAATTAAAACTCATAATGCTACAACCTGAAAAACTAGTGAATTGTAGGCCTACCATTTAATTTTCTCCGACAA